>DVPR01000980.1:0-11926 GCA_018239345.1 Oxynetra stangelandi | reverse complement strand
ATATATACATAACAATATATAAATATTATGTTGTATGTAATATATAAATATATGTGTATATACATAACAATATATAGTTCTGTAGGTACATTGACCTCCAACTATTAATCTATAGTTGTATATTCAGCAGTGCCTTGATATTATAGTATTTTCAATGCAACAGACTTTTTTTTACTTAGAAGAGCTATATAACAGACGAATCTAGCTCAGATTTTTTTAATACTATAGTTGGGTTTTCATGGTATATACATAGTCAATAACTGTAATATAATGAGCAGGGAAATGTATATCTCATTTAAGTACATGTGTACTTTATAATAGATTTAAATTTTGTAACACTACAATTAATGAACGAATGGCAAACAAATTATGAATATACGCAAACGAATATCTTAGAGGGCGCTAGCAGTGTTAGTACCACACGAGCTGTTAATTCTTCTTTTGACGTTGGCTTAAATAATCACTGCATTGTTACAAAATTCATCCATTCATAAGGGTTCAATGTGAGTGCGTTCTTTTTTTCTATGCTGATTATATTTACTGTAAAATTATTATAAAATACGTACATTTTATATAAGACTACAGACTTTACTACAGTACAGTATAAATCAATGTGAAGGATCGTTTAGTGGAATGACTAAATCAATTCAATATGTTATTTCATACTTAAAGTATATTTTCTCATTACTTTGAGTAAAGCAGTGACTGGCTTGCTCGTTAATGCGAGTCAAACCTAAATAACCCAGATCATTTTGTAGACAGTAATATGTGAAGGACTTTATTAAGTCAGAATTGGAACCCTGGAAGTGGGTTGCTGAGGTCTAAACCGCTGATATCACAGTCCCGACTTGTGTGTCATACAACCCCCTTTCAATTCCCATTTGCTTTGACTTATACACTCACATTGATCGTAGTATTAATATTAGATCTGATCTTGAAACCGAATATTTTTAAAATTGCATAATTATTCTTATCATTAAATAATGCCAATTCACAACAGCATACAATTTAGGTTACAATATTTTGTAACAATTCTCGAGTAATGTGTGTGGTTTTTACCAATATGTTGTTTCACAACCGAAGATTAAATCTTCATTGTGCCTACATTTTACTTTGGTAATATTTAGTAAAACGTTTACTCGCAATAAATATAAATATATGCCGATATTTTGATACTTTTACAAGGATCGTGATCGCGAACTACATTGGTAGATTTATTTATTTTTGACTATATTTTTTTTCCCCACTAATTTTTATTTTGTTCCTTCATATTAAGTCCATGTAGCTTCGGAATCTTGTTTATTGGCCAAAGACAACAATTTGGTTATAGATAAATTCATAAGGACGACGGCAAGATGATCCAAAGGAACTATTAAAATATTGGTGTATTTTAAAATGAATCCTAATGACTAGAAATTTCAAAATAACATATGATTTTACTTACTATCAATCTAAATGAACTTTTAATATGGATTGAATTGGAATAACATTTGATACAATAAAAAAATAATTTTTCTCTATGTGTGTCTAATAATAATGCTTAAATTTCATTATCTTTGTGTTTAACGTAAAGAAATTTTATAATTTTAAGCAATCGTAATCAGCAATAACGTGTAGAAGTAACAAACTTGAAAATGAATGAAGTGTTTTTAGATTTAGATACTTATTATTAATCAAATGAAATATTCATATTATTGCTATATCTAGAGTCAGTATGGTTTTAATACTTGATACTAATGACTTACTTATATTGATTTTATCAATTAAAACATAGTAAATAGTATCAAAACATTGGATATAATTGCAGAATTAAATAGTCTACCTGGTTTCTGAAGGAAATTATGTTTTATAAAGACACATTGGAATTATACTTTGTATTATATATATATATTTTATTACATTACATTGGGAATGTAAATTGTGGGATGTGGTATTGAATCGATACTGAATTAATTAACTGTATCCGTCTAAAGATTTGATGTCAACATATAAGCACTTTGTCAATACAAAGATAAGGAAAAGTTGTAAAGGATAACTGGATATTTTTTTGTCCAATTGAAGATATCAAATAACTTAAATAGGGTCTCTTAAGATATTGATCAATAAAACCACTGGTTTCATAACATTTACAAGTTTTATTTGCATTGGTGGTGTGGCTGTTTGATAATCATTTTTAAGGCCGAGTTTCATTTACACATTGAGGAGGTGAAATTCACCGTTGCCTGTCCAGGGCACTTGTGTCTATTACAGAGCTTATCTTCATCATAAGGTACTGATATTATCCCTTATCCATGAACACCATTAATAGTTATATAGAACTTGTGTGTCTGTTTCTTAAGCACTATGTGTCTTAATAAAAATGTACAATATTAATGAGAAACAAGAAACATCCATACTATTTTAGTGTCATACTATGTACATTTTTTTAAAAGTAAATTTTATATGGGATTATGTGTGGCCTTTAGCATTTTGATGTCATCATTGCTACATTATGGCAATATTGAAATATCTATAGTTTATGAAAAATGTATTAATTAATATATTGAAAAAGTTTTGTATCACAACAAAATGTTGATGTGTTATGATGTAAAAATTGTTTAGTTATCACACCAAAGTAATGTTTTACATATTAATAACACACCAATATTAACATATTATGCCATAGTCTGCATTACTATGAACTGAGCTGGATATGCATCTCGTGCTATAAAATTGTATATATATGTCAAATGCAACTTACTCTACTTGCTATCCAAAAAAACTATAGCATAATTTATAATATGCACGTCCCAGTTTGGAATATGCTCTTCGTCACCCAACAGCGGCATGCATCTGTACACTTCAACAATAATAAAATTATTGATGTACTCCAAGAACCTGCTTATGCTTCTCGTAATACATCCAGAGTATACATTTGAGTAATGTTTCATGCATTGATAATTTTTATGCGAAGCACATATCTGTTTTGTGACTTTCGTTTTCAATGTCCTGAAATATATGAATATGTTGATAACTGTGGCCCATTTGATTCAATATAAGTTGTTAGTTTAAAATTTATGGTTGTACTTATGTTTGTATTTGTTGCTTTACAAATAAAATTTCTACAAAACTTATGTTTGTTCTTATATTTCTGTATCCTTTTACATCCTTTTTAGTGGTATTTTGCTTAATTTTGAAACAAAAATGACCTATACAATATTATTTATTACCTTTACAATATTTATTGTAAAGATGCACTTTTATATAACAGCAAAAAAAACATTATATAAATAATCACTTCATATGTAGGTAAGATCGAAAATTATTCATACTAATCAATACGTGTTTCGATTCTAAATATATGTTCCAAAACAAGTGTACTTCGTTCACCCAAGTACTTATATATATATATATATATGTATATGTTTAGTACTTTAAGTACTTACCTCATTTCTATTTTATGATTTCTAAAAAGGTGGATAATAAGCTCTGAGAAAACGTACCTACACTCCCACCTAGAAGTTATACGTTAGTATACCTATAGATAATTTTATTAATAAAATTTACTTATGTAAGCATCTCAAATTTGTATTTCAAAATAAGCAGTATAATAGGGCTTTTTAACTATAAGGTTCGTGAATGTATGACAAGAGTTTACAAAACATTTCGATCAAAATTAGTACAACTTTGTAAAAACGCGCTTAGTCTACTTTTTTTTTCATATAGGAGTACAAGCGGTTGCACCTTAATGTATTACTTGCCATATTAAATATTTTAAAATTATCTTCCTATATAATTCTATTACTTGCTTCGAACATGTTTATATATATATTTTAATATAAAAATGATGATATTTCTACTTAAGTATTGCTATTTTCTGAAAATTTGCGTTTACGTATCAAATCAAAACCAAATGTTTGTTTCTGGTAAATACATATTTTGATTTTCGCGTATTCAAGAAATAATTTAATTAGTTACACGTTTTAATTAATTACCCATGAGTGTGATATTATCGGGGTCATTGTTAATTAACATTTTCTTATTGTTATTTACTTATTTTTTATATTGTATTTAATATATCAGTATCGTTACATGTGATTCAAATACAATTAGGCTTTCGCACAATAGCACAATTAGTAAATATACAATGTTGACTACTTGAAATGTATAAAGATTGAAGTGAAAAGACCTAAATCGCCAAGATGCTGTTAATATTCATTAAACATTAATTTCATGATGAATTGCAAATTATGCGAGATATTATTTAAATATATTCGACCATAGACTAGCGAAACTATAGCTAATTATGATGTAAATTCTAATTAAAAATGGCAATACATTATGTGACCGACAGGATATCAAAATTATTTTTTCTTATAGCAAGGAATCTGATTGATAGCCATTTTGAAGAGCCTTTTGTTGGTGTTTTGTGAATGTTTTCAAGTAAATTTTCAATATTTCAATGGTATTATAGTTGTTAATGGACAAATTATATATTGTTTTTATCATATAACAAATCTATAGACGCTTTATTACTCTGTTGTTTGTTTGGTGAAGCGCATTGTGAAAAAAAGAACCGGAAAGAACACAACCGTATTTAAGTTTTATTTTAGTATTTGTGAAGATAAAGTAGATCAGTGGAATCGTGAATGAATTGAATAAAAAACTCAAGTGGAGCTGTGCTTTGAAATATTATTATTTACGTCGCGTGTATTTGTTCGGTGCGTAAATTTAGATCGACACAAGATGGCCGCCACTAAATGCTCGCTCCGCCAAAACTCGCTGGTGAGGTCCGATGTGTCATCCGCGAGCGAGCGGCTCGCGCGCGTGCTTTAAGCAGGCGTCTCGCAGCGCGGCCGAATTTTCCGGCCGCTTCCGGCGAGGTTCCATTTTATAAAATGGAATTTCGCTCGAGGCGCCAAAATACGATGGGTGTTGACACATCTCTGACTCCAATACCGTACCGTTACTCAGACGGCAGTACAAAATAATAGTCGACGAAAATGAATGAACCGGACGACGTCGGCAAAGAAGTGTGGAAGCGATGGATACTCGAGGCAATACATAAGATACGTGCACAGAAACAGCGGCCAAGTGTGGAAAGGATATGTCATGCTATCAGGCAGCATCACAACTACCACGAGGACGTGGTGTCGGAGAGGCTGGAGCGCGCGGTGCGCGAGGGTACCGTGCTGAAGGTGTACAACAAGGGGCAGAGCTCATACAAGGATCCGCGGGGTCTGCAGAGTCGGTTGTTGCGGATAGCGCCCGATGTGGACCTGTCGCGGGTGGTGGTGAAGGCGGTGCGCGAGCGGGGCGACCGGGAGGGCTCCTCGCTGAAGACGATCGAGAGGCATTTGCGGCAAGCGTACCAAGTGAGTGTAGTGAAAGAAGCGGATGTACGGACGATACTACGTGCGGGGGCAAAGCGCGCGGTGGCCCAGGGTCTCTTGACTCATCATGCTGGAAGCTACAAGGCGACACATCCCCACAACGCCGTCGTTGTTTCCAAGCAACGTTCCAAATCACAAGAGCCTACAAAGCAAGTAAGTCTGACAATATAAACAATAACAGACATTGCCAAACGTAAACAAGACATGAAAGATTGCTGACAACAAGGTGAAAAAACTTCGAAAAAAAATTGTTCACATCAGTGACATGTCAACAGGTTGATATTTGTCTTTTGATAACTTATTATGATAACAAATATAGTGTTCAAGTGATTATAAGTTGAGCATGGCAACTTTTGTTCCCTGTTATTATTGTTCTAAATTTTTAATTAATTTATAGGCTCTCCATAGGGAAAATTCTCAAATTTCCATATACAAATTAAAATGCATGTACTCAGTATTACCTTAAGTTTGCTTTAAACTTATTTGATTGTGGAGCTCGCAATGATCGTATTGAAATGGAACAAAGCAAATTTCTGTTTTTTTCTTCTTTAGCTATAAAAAGTTGCTTCTAATAATGCATTATCGCTTTTAGAGCATATTTATATGCCTTACTATCTCATCTAAATTACGACTACAGCTGACAGGAGAGATCCGATATAACCTTTTTGATGGGGGTGTACATACATATAAAATGTTCAGCAGTTTTTAATATATAGTTTGTTTTGTATGTAATATTATGGGTAATATTTATAGGGCATGGTCATTTTTAATTTTATTCATATATAAGCTGTAGCAAATAGCTTTTGTTTCTAAAGAATTCTAAACAGTGCCATCTCATCTCTTAGTTTATTACTTTAAAAACATGGGGCAAGTCATCTCAATACAATGTTTCAATGAAATTTATTTGATATATATAACACGTACAAATATATTGAGATGAATGATATTAATATGTATGAATAAATTAACCCTCGACTGTTCGCAATAACTATTGTAATATTTGATTAGGAAACAAAAATTTTGAACGATAGTTTTCAGAGTTGTTAACAGTTAAAATGTTGTAATTTCCAGAATCAAGGCGGTGTGCCGCCCGTGTGTGCCGAGTGCCTCGGTACGGACGTGAAAAACAAGCAGGGTGCAGCAGAGGCGCTGATATGCTGCAACCAATGCAAGTCTTATGCCCATCCTACGTGTCTGGACCTGCTGGAGCACATCACTGTTCCTACTGTGCAGGTAATTTATCTTCATACCATGCATAATACAATTTATAAATCATCTATTTATCCATGAAAATAATTTCATTTTCTCCTGTGTTTTGTTTGTTTATTGTATTACATTGCATCATAGTTATGAAATGCAATATAATGCTAATTTATACTCTAGTATATCATCTATGATATGATTCCTGTAAAATAAATAAATAACCATCACACCAGCACCCTAGCGGGGTAGGCAGAGGGCACGGAGTGCCAAACATCTCTGTCCTTGCAAACCTGACGTTCTTCGTCTACATTCATCATATGAATATAAAATATGTATTACACTACGAGTGAATGATATTGAGTGTTTATTAACTATTACATACATATATTATGGATGTACTCATTATTTATGTAATATATATTATGTGTAGATGTATATCCAATATCTATTGTCTTATATTTATCTAATATGTATAATAATTATGTAAGTAGCTGTGCCCTACGGTTTCACCCTAGTCAAATACTATTGTGAGTTTAGGTAGGTTATATTTTGTAATCTCTATAACCCAGGGTTAGTTTAAAAAAGAGTAGCACATATATTTTTTTTTTAACGTAAGCTCATTTTTGTTATTGTTTCATTTTTAATTTCAAATATTTTCCCCATTTTTGCAACATTTTTTATTACTGCTCGACTCTTAGTCATAGCATGGTGTTATATTATTGTCTATAGCCTTCTTCAATAAGTTGACTATTCAGCACAAAAATATTTTTTCAATTCAAAACGGTCATTCCTGACATTAGCACATTCAGCCAAACAAACACTTTGGCTTTATAATATCTCTAATTTCTATAAAGGTGTGAACTGATAGTATTTAGGTTACCTTGGGATGATAGGCTTGTTTGTGTCCTTAGTGACTTGTTCACACCCATAGGTTACCTCACTTACTTACCTTGTAACAACATTGTGTATACCTTGATTGAATAACAATTTCACTAAAACATTTCAATCAGTATCATATCATAGTATTATGATAGCTCTGAATAGTTGTCATTTTATAAGTCTTAATGTGATGGCATACTATGCCAAACTAGATAAAAGTAATTAATTTCTTGTAATGTAATGTCCCTTAAGGTTTAACTTGGAATATCTGTTTCCAATGTTGCCAACAAATGCTAATTAATTTTTTAACTTGTAATTTAAAACATTTGCTAGTTTTCATTAGTAATTTAAAACATTTGCATAACTAGAGCTATAAAGGTATTAAAAAATAAATATTTTGGGAACTCTACACACAGCTTATTCATCCCAATTATGCACACCGGAAGTACTTATGTTATGGAAACCAGATGTAAACTACATAAGGACATATAAAACTATAATTATATAGATATATTTTAAACACCCATACACAGCAAATTTTTGTCTTTATTGATCAAATATTTGAGCTGTGCGGGAATTGGGAATGGTTGAGTACAAAAACAAAAAATATATATATATTGTTATTGTTGGTCATTCTGTTATTGTTGGTCATTCTGTTATTGTTGGTCATTCTGTTGTTGTTGGTCCATAGTGTTTTAATGGATGTTACTCTTTGTTTCATTTTGTTTTACAACGATTGTGTTGTAATGATGTGCTGTTAATGCACATAGGTGTGCGGTGGAAAAAAAACTACTATTAAAAAGGCTTTACGTGTGTATAGTTTTTTTATGTTTTCCTGTTATGTGTTACTTCAACAATATTTTCATTGTTCAGTTAATTGAAAGTATGTAATTAACTTAGTTACATTTGTGCATTGTGATAATTACTTACTTCAATACTTCAATTATTTCCATTAGCAATATAATATAAACTATTTTATGTGGAAATGTTTTTATTCAACCTGCGGACATATTTCATGGAAATGATCATGATCAAGTGTTGAATTTGTATACATTTTTGATCATAATACTGAAGTTGTTTAAATATATTCTTATTGACTTTTTGACATTGATAATATTGATTTATTTTATATTTGGTTTGCTAACTATGGAACAACCTAACGTTTGTATATAATTTGGTTTACATTTTTCAAAAGTTTGATGTCAAGAAATGTTTAAACATCAGCCATAGAATAATTAGCTTCAGTAATTCAATGAGTATTTCTTTAGAAAAATTCTTCACATTTATATATTTTGTTAATCCTTATGGAATATATTATATTGCACCAATATATCTTATGCAATATATGTTTGATGTTCTTTCATATATTTGATGAATTAATTGAGATCATGTTAACACTTGCTAAATAAATAGTTTTATTATTAATCGGCATTGCTGCTCAGTTACGATATGCTTGAAATTTTCATATTTGTAGAGCAGGCCATATTCTTTATTCTTGATAATTTTATTATATGTGAAATTTATTTGACTTGAGACTCACCGACATGGCATGTTACACAAGACACTTTTGATTTTTTACACACAGGTAGTTTACACTGGTGTGTATGCTAAAAATTATGGGTATATACAACATGAATTTAAACATTAGGACATATTATAGCAGTCGATAATATAACTAACACATGAACAATTTCCATCATCAAATTCGCATGACATGTTTAGTAAAGATTTGTCAAGAAATGTTGTCTGTTCAATACTTTTAGGCTTTGAATGAACACAATATGAGTTTATGTATTGTTTGAGTTTATCTGATTGACTGATGTCAATGTTGGCTCAGCTTTTTAAAAAGACTCGTGTAAAGTATCGTAGTTAAATATATATTAATGCTTAAAACTCATAACACCATGCTTTATTTTAGGGGTAATGGAATATGCATGTAACTATTAAGTCTGTATGTGTGGTTAAATGCATTTTGGTGATCACTTGGTTTCATAATTTGCAAATTTACGTTCGCACTTTCTGCATTAATTGACAAATATGCAACATCCCAGAATATTATGCCCCAAAATTTAATTAGAAAACACTTGAGCCGTAGCTGTAAGTAATTGCATCATCAATTAATTTAGTGCAATTAGATGTGGTACATTAGTATTTATATACACGTGTCACATATAATGGCTATTTATATATGTGTTTTCCAAAATCGATACTTTTATGGTCGAATATCAATAATTCATTTCAACGCTTTTTATTCGTTATACGTAAGTATGTAGACAGGTGTCGATATCAAACTCGATTCGTGGATACGCACGAACAGATGCTCCGTAGATACATTGAAGCTGCTTGGGCAGGTGGCGCGCGATGTCCTGTGTACATTGTTTAAGAAGACGATTATTAATTTTATCCTTCCTATATTATCGATCATTAATGATATCATAATGTCCTTTTGAAGTTTTTATATTTATTAAAATGTTTTGATTTGTCCCAGGATTGCTTGGTTTTAATTGGAGATAGTCGTTCGTTTTTTGTTTTTTTCTTGTCAATAGAAGCGATTTGAATATACAGATGTGTACCTCGATTAGGTTTTATTGTCACCGTGTAGCTGTCTTTGTATTGAGGTCATGTGTCATCCTTGTTTGTTACTTATATTTATCACAGGCTACAGTTTCTTTGTAAAATAGGGGTACGGATTTAGTACTTATATCGACTACGTGTCAAACGGTTCTAATGATCGATCGGGAAGCGTTTGGTAGTTATTTGGAATTTGTGTTTGTCGAATATCTAAATCGAAATATCGCCAACACACGACGGTGGTAAGACCACCGGCGACTCGGACCAGTGTTTTGATCATAGTGCATCGTTTATTGTTCCGGTGAATTTTATAAACGCATTGGAGACTTATATTCAGTAAGTTATACTAAGGATACAGAACCGAAGTGGAAGAAAGTAGTAGTGTTCCCAATAGATCAACCGATTATAAAAAAAAACAAACAATAATCGGCATACGTTATGAAAATACTATTTAGTACAAGTGGCGAGGTTCATCGGTCAGCAGTAAGACCATGAAAAGTTAAAGTATCGTGTTTCGAAAGCATAGACGTATTTCGCGTTGCAGGCGGCGCGCTGGTGGTGCGGCGAGTGCGCGCGTTGCGCGGCGTGCGGCTCGCGCGGCGGCTGGGCGGCGCGCTGCCAGCACTGCGCGCGCCTCGCGCACCCGCGCTGCGCGCCGCCGCCCTGGCGCTGCGACCGCTGCGAGGCGCGCGACGCCACCGACGTGCGTGACGCACGCGACGCCCGCGACGCCCGCGACGCCCGCGAAGCGCGTGATGTTCGCGACTCCGCGGAACACGACCCGCAACACGCCAGGTTTGCTCTATCCCCTATCCGTTTCGCTTTTGCTATATACTCGGATTTTACCTTTGATTATTTGTTAGAGATGATGCGATATGTAATTTTTGATTTGATTTTTACGATCTTCCACAGGACTTCGATGGGGGGGACGCCGAAGAAGAAGAAACCGAAAACGCCCGGACGCCGTATCGAATCGGACGACGAACCTTCCGACGGTAATGCCCCGCCGTTTGCGCGCATTCCGTCCGAACAGAGAATGTCGAAGGAGAAACAGAAGTTTTTCAGATTCTCGGCGTTCAACCTTGTGAAGCGCCGCCGTTGTAGGGGCTCGTCGAGCGAGTGGGAGGGCTGGGAACGCGCCAAGTGGCGCGGCGTGCGGGTCACGCGCGTGCAGCGTGTCGAGTTGCATCTTGAACGTCGCACCGCTTCGCTTTCAGACAACTCCTCCGTCGAATCGGACGAGCGGCCCTCCCCTTGCCGTCTGCCGCTGCCCGCATACGTTCCCTCGCGCTCGCCGTCGCCTTTGCCTCCACACTCACCGTCACCCTCACCATCGCCCACTCCATCATTGTCACCTTCGGCCTCACCTTCACCGTCGCCGACGCCGTCGCCTCCACCGCGTGAGCCTACGCCCGTTCCGCCACCGCCGCCGGCCCCCACACAAATTTCGACCGTATTCGAGCGTCTAGCCTTCGACACTGCACCGGATGGAACGTGGGGCTTCGCAGCCGAAGCGCAGAAACATGCCAGAGTTGAATCTCGCGCGGAGACGCCGCCGACGAATCGGCCGGAACCGCCCACCCCGACTGACAGGAGACATCGACGTAGAAGTAGATGCGGCGATAGGTTGCTGACGACGCTCTTCGATGGCCTGTCAGAGTTCTACTCGGTGCGGACCGCCTCACGATCGCAATCGCGCCACCGTTCGAGAGTCAACGAGAGGCGGCGAGATCGAGAGGAAGAAGCGGAAAAGGATCGACAGGTGCTAAAGGAGACGAGGAGTACATTTAAGCGGTATCAGGCCTCGTTGCGGCGCGAAGGATACGATTATCCCTAATACATACAAATATGTACTTATATATACCTGTGAGTAAAACTAAATTGTATTCTTATGAAACATA
>DVPR01000979.1:0-11930 GCA_018239345.1 Oxynetra stangelandi | reverse complement strand
AAACAGCACGTGATACTCATGGAATAGAAAATGTACCTACTAAATAAATTGTTGCGGCATGAATCTTAGTGACTCAGAAACTTTAAAGTGTAATTGGTATGAGTACTCGAGACATGGCCGAGAGACACTCGGTGCTGTCTCCTGTAGCACCAGTATCCGCACTCGAGATTCTATCAGTCTAGACTTGAACACTTTTCTTTTTATTTTTTAATTATTAGATCATATCTCTGTCTTCTCACTCGGTTGGTAGCAGCGCATTCCTATTTTCGGTATTTGTCATTTTAATTGGTACCTAAAAGTTTCTTTAATTATCACTACAAAAATATAAACTTCTGGCTCGCTTACTGCATGGGGCCTTAGTGATGCTGCCCGTTCATTCGAAGATTATGTAATTAATTTCCATCCATAACAAATATTTTTATAATTAACACGGTTTTTGGTTCTGTATCTCAGTGAAAAATTATCCATAAAAAATATTCAAATATAAGTTGAATAACTGTTCGGTTACCAAAGCTTAGTCTCTGCCTCATCTGGGATCAGACGAATGTGGAAGCCATTCCACGATATTATTATTTTTTTTATATTAATTATTTCGCTGTTGTACCTTACTATTATATAAATAGTAAGCAGACTTGCGCGCCATCTGGCTCCTGTACGTTGCACAACCAGTAGCATTCACATTTTACATCAGGTCCTTAATGGTAACTTAGAACACCATATTATTTCGCCTATAACCCTCATCTTATCCTCGTGTCGGACCCAAAAATAAGCCCACGATTGAGCTCTTCATTTAATTACCGACTCGTTATTAAAATGAACAGAAGTAGGATAGTAATTGTAACCGACCTCAGTAGCGACTAATTTATGTATTTCGCTATTTAGTAAACTTACGTGTATATAACTCCTGTATTTGAATACAAATAAATGTCGCGTCCGGTTCAGTTGTCGTATACAAACCTAACATATTAAAATGCAAATGTTGTTATTGAGTTGCTTTAGTTTTATATTAATAAATTAATGCTATAGACTTAAAATAAATAATTTTTTAGCGGATATATCTAACAAATTATATGCACGCCAAGTATGCATTACGTACGAACCGATTGTTGCATTAACGCAGTTGTACATTGCAGACGATCCGTAAAAATAACGTTCTAATTAATAACGTTTAGTAAGAATCGTTAAACGTGGTAAAATATGCTCTCGATAATTCGCAGTTGCGAAGAAGATGCCCGCCCAACTGTGGGACATACAAATTACATTGTATACAATCAGTCTCTTGCATGAGACGAATGAAATGATCAATAAACGCTATTCTTGTTGCTTTTTCACAAAGCACGTACAATAGTCTGAGTGCCGGTCATGGATTTAGAAAAATATCTAGGCCGGTGTTTCATCAACGTCGTCACAGGCATAACACGTGTTACTTCTCCACAGCCTTCTGCGGCTGCAACCAGTGTGAAACCAGAAAAACGAGTGAAACTAATATAAAGACCCACCAAAACTCAATCAAAGTACAATTTATCATACTACGTCATTCCTAGACGACGGGTGTGTCCAATATATTTGTGTACGAGCCCAGCTCACGGACACCGCAATCGTTCTCTGGGGACCAGTGGCTCCACTTGACTGTTCCGGGAGATTATAAAAACGTTTCCCGCTTACCTTTATTCCCCCAAATCAATAATGCACTTAAAATAAACATAAACAATCAACAACATTTATTTATTTATGCTTTATTGATCACCTAAAGATAGGTCACAAAGGGCTGAGTTAGTGCCTATTGGCATTCTCTTACAGTCAATCCCAGGTGTTGGTGAGAATATGTGGTAGGTACACTCTTTAAATATTGATTACATGTGAAACAAAAACATGTTTGTTTTGTAGTATATTGTAGTTTGAACTGGTAACATTCGAATATGACCTCAAACTGCCTTAATACTAAATAAGTTATACAGAGCTTACAAGATCACTTGGCCATGCCAGGACCAAGCCACTGAAGAAGAATCGTTCCCGGCCAGAATACTCTTACTCATCGTACGAGTGGTCGCAATTTGGTCGTATTTGGTGGTATTTATGCAAGAACTCTTTTACAGTAAAGTCGTCAAGAAAGCTAGATATGTTAAACCCTTTTTCTTTTGCTGAAGATATATCCCTTATCCTAAAATCATAAAATTAGGTGGTTATAATTTAAAAATATAAAATATTCTGTGGTTACTATTTCGTTCCGGATATGGGAACTACAAAAAAGGGATCACGTTTCATTGGCAATATTTAGACGAATTAAAAACCATTTGTTAGCTATGAAACCGATTAATTAGTCACTGAGCCGTGGTGGAAACATTTGTAAGCGCAACTCGCCAAGTAACCTCCAAGTATTGGATTCTACACGAAGTTCACTAACGCAATCGACATACGAGTAACTACGCGTTACTCGTCTGAAAAGGAAACTCTTGGGTGCTGCTGGCTTTACATAGCAATCTAAGGTCACAGTGTATTATTATTTCGTACATTTCTAGTTCGTATTGTGTGCTAATCCGCCTTTGTTCTATTTCGTATATGTAAACATTATGTAAGTTTACTGCCATTGTCTGCTTTGCTTACATCGTAATCGAAATTTCTCGTCATTGAAAATTAAGTAACTCCTCGCATATAATCAACAAAATTCAAAGTACCAATGTAGGAAAGTAAACACCATTTTGAAACGGTCCACTACGAATAACATTTGAAGCTTGAAGCCACCCAATGTATTCATTTCAACTAAATATGCTTATGACATGAGTACAATAATAATAATGTACTACCGTCACGCCAAGTCCCTTACAGGGCAGGCAGACTGGCAGAGAGCAACGAGTGTTAAATATCTCTGTTCTTACAAACTTGACGTGGTTCGTTGGTTACTGGTACTGGTGGCAGAGGTGGCAGAGGTGGCAGAGGCTGGCGTGGTTCGTGGGTGACTTCGGAGGCTCTTAACTACCCCGCCAGCCAGTGTCTGACCTATTTGGTCGAGATAGTCTTGGCGCCCCTCGGCACCTGCGGCCAAAAATAAAAGATAATATTTATGTATTAAAATATCTCTTTGGAAAGCGAGGAACATGTGCAATTGACTATTTTGCATCGTAATGATTTTATTAATGTGGTGTGAGGATTAATTGAATAACAATACCGCCTGCACCACATTAAAAACCGCCAACCATGGGATCAATTTCCGTTATTTAGTTGCTGACACAAAACAAAAGTTTAATAAAAAACGTAATAATATTTAATTACACTACAATAACAATTACGGCACGCGGCCGTCTTCACGTCACAAGCAGAACGTACCTCTTTATTCTCGTACTGTCTTCATTTAATAACAAGCATCACATCGAAAGCAAATCGTTTTTTAATTTGTTATAAAACAACTAAAACGTGTGACAGATATAATTAACTACATTTAGAGCTTCTCTACGAAATTCTTAACGGAATGCATATGTAACGAAACCATCAACTCTTAGTGCAGTAAAGTTTCAATTGCGAAAAGTAAAATAAATTATCGCATAACCCAACAACACCCTGCACTGCTCCATCGTTGCGAACCGGATTAATCACTTTGGAATTACAACGCCGCTTGTTACCCAACATGTCACCTTAATGGCAAATTAATGGGGCCTTCCATGAAACAAATAGTTTGTTGTGATCGGATGGCGGCAGCGTGCGGGCCGTCACGTACGAAGTCGGTGGACCGCTTTAACGACTCTTGATTGACCCGCGTGATTGATAATTAATAGCCTTCATTAACGGCTCCAAGTGCAACAGGAAGGAAACTGTTTTGACACTTATATTGCATGTGGGATTTTTTTGCCGTGAACGCAATTTCTAGACCCTTAACAACAATGCTCTCACTTATATGAGGAACATTGCGAAGCACAAAGCGATTGAAAATAGGTATCTGTACAGTATCAATACGGTATGACTTGCCGTGTCTGGGATAGCGAAATAACAATGCAAGGTGCTGTCGGAAATTATTAAAGGAATCACGTACGATGTAGAAATGCTCTTTAAAATTGAATTAATTAATTACAATTATTTCAATGTTTCACACACAATGATACCGACCACAATTGTATTCATTAGGTTCATTTATTTAACTATTACAGCTCAGTATGACACAAATATACACTACTTTCCGTTGTCCAATTTACTTGATTCTCGATATTTCACTTGCATAAATATAAACGTTATATGTACTCGGTATAAGTATTTCAATAACATTAGTTCAGATTAAAAAACTGCATATCCAAGTCAGAAAATTTGTACGAGTATATGCCACAAAGTGTCTATCAAACTAGTGTCCATGTCAAATCAGTATCTGAGTCTAATTAGTGTTGGTTTGCTTACGCATGGTTATAATACTATCATAATAATAAAACGGATTTCCTTTTATAATGAAAGTGCAGGACATACTACCTTACGTATCGTAGATCATAATGGAGAACTCAGCGGTAGTTTTCCTTAACCGTTATAGCAAGTGGTCTCTTACTCTCTTATACTCTTTCAAACGCAATTAACAATGCGCAGTAAGCTATGCATGAAGGGTCGTAACCCCGACCCTGAGAGAGAGCTGGCATTGCTAACTTTATTTCCAATCTCTCCCATCCAGTTTTAAAGTCTAAATTTCGGGGACACAAATATTGAAGTTTAGCGGTATGACACTTGTTCATCTAATTACGAAATTAATGTAAATGTAATTGTCCAGCGGTCGCTCGTAGGCGGTCGGTGATACGATTTGTTTAGCTCTGATAATAACATTGTTTCTCTTGATACGCAGCTGATAAACGAACGGTAAACCACAAGATACGTGGGTAATTACCAGAAATTGTATTAAGATACTACACACTGCACTAACGTTTTAAAAAGAGATCGATAAAGGAGATTATATAGAGGCACCTGGATCACGACGAAGGTCCACCGCTGGGCGCAGGCCCCACCTAATGAGCACCATAGCGTCCGTTGTTTCGTTCGAATTGGTAAAAACAGTTGCTTAACTTAAATGAATAAAATAAACAGCTTTTAAGATATACGTAGCTGTCTTTCATCATCATAATAATCTCCACCCATTTTATTGTTCCAGTGCTGAACACGAACCTGCTCTCAGAATGAGAATGATTAATGCCGTAGTCTGCAGGGCCGGTGAAGTGCAGATTGACTATATTCAGACTTCCTTAAATTGGCGAGTATTGCGCTGTCCACGCATTGACGGGCACACCGTGCCGCTTGAAGCCGCGCCCGCTAGCATTTTAGCGGATTTAAACCCAGAACACCCACAGTGAGAAGCTGACCACCTGGTTAACACTGCTATGCGCTCTTAATGAAACGTCAAATTCTATTAGCGAGAAGATGGTAGAAAATATAGCAAATCCGTACGTGACTGTGTTGAGTATAGAAGATGAACGCCAACGGTGTGAATGGTTTATCATACTAACGCTAACTCGTCGCATAAAATTCGCGTTACAACTGCAAAATAAAGTCAGCGTATGAGATAACTACGTGGGTCGTATGGATGGTATTGCAGGCCTCAAAACAAACTTCGCCGTTATTTGTTATTCATACATTTATAACACATATTTCGAAAACACGTTGATGCAAAAGCAAACATTCGAGTAGTTTACTTTGTTCCAAATGTATGTATACATATTTTATCTTTAATATATATCTGAAGTTGTATATATGTTATTTTGTGGTAATTAAAAACTTGTTATTGTAAAGTAATTCATAAGGTGTATGGTGTTGAAGGTAGTAATGCCTATCCTGTTAATGACAGCGTATAATAAAAAATTAAGATATTTTCGTCAAGTAATAGTTTATACATGCCGGTCGAATTTGCTGTTTATAGCCGTCAATTCACACTGACCTTACAGCTAATTATTCCAACACCTTTATTGTGTATTGAAACTACCTCACAGAACAAATAAAATATATTTTTAGAATGATTAATTAATCTTTAATAATATAGACATTCATAATAACCGTCCTGTTATATTTTTCAAATTTCTCCTAAATACTTATTGGTCATGGATATCTTGTATCGAAAGTGAGTAGAACAATAAAAATGAAAGGGAATGGCAACAACATGATCGAGTCGTGCGGAACAAGATATGAATGATAAGTAGTATAGTAGAGTAGTAGATAGTAGGGAGGAATGGAGGCGGGAAACCATTGCGTCGTTCATGAATCAGTTGGAGACAGCAAGGTGTTTAGATTATTGAACAAAAAGTGTGAGGTCTGTTACAGGTACAAGTGTGAGGGTGTGTTATGTCCGTCAGCTGGGAAGAATACCGTCCGGAGCCGCCTAAAAGTTTCCCTGAAAGTGTAAAGTATACGGTTATAATGTTGTGTTATAAATGGTATACACTATATTAAATATAAACACATTCACAATATTATCGTGTCGGAGGTACGCACGGACAAACTTCAAGTCGAATTAAAACACAATCAACCATTTACCTTTATTTTACATACAATGAAACATTTATGTTTATGTAACCCGTCGGTGAGCATTTATCGTATTACATTTATTTAACTGAACTACAGTTGAATTAATAACCGAAAATACTTTACTTCACACAACAGGCTTTCGGCTCTAATACAACCTTATTTCCCTTGGTAACAATGATTTTTTTATTCCAAATATAAATTAGTTCATGGCAAATAACCTACGTAACAACGATTAAGTTACTTTGAGGTTATTAACTACTCGGTAACGTAATTAATTAACTTCGAAACTCATGACTAGATCTAGCGTACAGCGGCAGATTCAGTGGTGGCTTTAATTCTAACATAAATCGTATAAATGTGAATCATTGGGTGACCTGCAATTCGCTAAAAATAAAAGTTTAACATAATGTTCGCTACATAATTACATCGAATATTTAATAATAAATTACACGTGTAGTCATTCGGAAAGGTCATAGTGTCCCGCAGCCTGCACAAACAGTAAACACTGGTACTGTAATCGAGTACTGCGCGGATACACTTGTGCCGCGCTCGGCTGCACAATACACAGTCTCACTTATTTATTTATAATTGTTAAGTGTCTATTATCTTCGTGAACAAAGGGATGCAAAATTATGCTTAAGCAAAGTCTGTCGCCACTAAAGAATACTAAAATAATAACGGTTGCGGAAATAAGCAGCGGTTATTGTGACCCGTCGCGAAAAAAAATCAATTTTATTTTCATGTTCCGCCTTACGGTAAAAAACTCCTACGATTTTCGGTTCGCAATCACCAACAATTTTCTTACAATCTTATTGTACAAAGTGTTGGCAGTGACTGACTATACTATAATAGCGTGCCTATTTTTGTTTAAAATTTACATTTATTAATAGTTATTTCTTTTTGCCGACCCGCCTTCGATTGCCGCTTTTTTAAATGCGCTGTTAAGCCTTGGATTGATATGTTTTATTGCAGAGTTAACAAATTGGATCCAAGACTTTCCCATGTCCAAGAAAACCCCATGTCATTAGCGTTCCAATTCTTTCTAAGCAATAATGAAGCAAGGTGTATGGTCTGTTCCACACGACAATTTCCTCAGGCGACTCATATTTATTTATTTATTTATTGTACCAACAAAGTAAACACTCACGAAAACAATAAATTTAGAATACAAGAAACAAGCTACGTGCTACTTCAATTATAGGCACAAATAACATTCGAAATAAACACTAAAAATAAACAAGAAAGCTCCAAACAAAAATTACATTACAATTGATGTTATAATAACATAAAAATATTACAGTTACGATTTAAATTAAAATATATAAAAAAAATATAATTATATAAACAACTATTATACGTTGAGCTGTACCAAGGTTTAGTGATAACGGGAGCCAGACTTAATCATGTTTAGTGGCAAGCTGTTCGCTGGACGCGATTGCATCACGTATGGGAAGTGTGCGAAGACGGTTCTCAAGCCGGGAGGATGCGCTCACTTGAGCTCCAATTGTTGCCCACCGAGCGCTTCCTTCGTCTAGTAGATCTGCGCTTCTCAAACTTATGTTCCCGTCATATGTTCTTAATATCTATTCTATTTACAAGTTACTAAATCCCAATTGGCGTGAATTTTTATTACCAGTATTCTTTAATCGCGTGAATAATAAATGTTCATCACTCACTCACTAACCAAGTAACCAAAATAAATTATCGCATGTTCACGTTGCTATTCAATACAACGTAGGAATTTACTTCGTGCTTTGTAAATGTAAAATAATTTAATTTTTAGTTAAATCAGATCTGTTATATGAATCTGTCCGGAGAAATTTCAACTAAATACTGTACCTATTTACACGAATCGTATAATGAATAATTAGTTCATTAGAAAACATCCTTTCATAAACTTCTTGAACTTCACCTATGCTATGCTCATTTGTTATTGGATATATTGAACACTTAATGCGTTCTTTCAATTGTTAACACGTTTTTGCTTACTAAATTTAAGAGTAAGTATATTCATTGATAAATCGCTATATATTGTTGTTCACTTTCAACAATCAGATAGCGTTACTTACATATACCTACGTATGCGCTTGCTTACAATATCGTTAAACCGTTGTATAGTTTGAGTGGTTACGGAGTGACCGTCGCGCGGGAGGAGGGCGGGCGGCGCGGGGCCCTCGGCGTGATGCTGCCACTTCTAGCGGTGGACTTGGCGGCTAATGATCTGATATTACGCTCACACACCTCCGATCACTTTATTACTTGTGAATGTAAAAACTTACAGCTAAGTGTGATGCTATATTGTTAGTTGCTTGTTATATTCGCAACATATTTAAAATAGTATAATAAAATTTATATATTTTCTGCGACAATGGATATGAAACATGACCGACATATCTTCACACACTACACACTAATTTACAATAGTTTAATCGCTGAATATTTATATTTCTCTTGTTCCATTTTCACTGTCCATATTATACGTCGGTCTAGGAACTTGTCAAAATAGTGATAATAGATAATTAATATTGGGACAATAAACACAGGCTGCTCGATGTTTTTAACTTATTTCATGAGCTTTTTGGTGTCATTGAGCTGATTACTTTTATAAATGAATCTGATTTAAAAAAAACCATAGCATTTTTAATCCTGGTTATGATAATTCTATCAATTTCAAAAGAAATCGTTTATATATTTGGCAAATATGTATGTCCTGATTGCATAGACTTGCGTGGCTACTCTTGGCGATAAACACGGCACTGGTTCATCGTTGTATTGTGTAAGCGTACTTTGGCTAGTGGCGGATGTTGGCGCGCTCGGCGGGCCGTCACTGTCGGCCGTCCCTTAACTACTTTGTGGTATACCCGCAAGACTTACTACGTCTCCAGCGCCGTGAACAATAATTCCTGGTATCGCTCGTAGCGATCATTCTATAAAAATCTATAACGTATGTCAAGAAGCTTAAAAAACAAAATGGCGCGTCTACATTTAGATTTATTTACGTCGGTAAACGATAAACGATTTGCCAAAGCTGTTTTGTACATAAGGTGATATCAAATGTAGAAATAATCTTACCTTGAAAGATATTAGCAGCCCGTGATCGCTGTCAATATTTATAAATAATATACACTATCAAAGGCATAAAATCGATTACTGATTACTGATTGATTCTGGTGTATCATGTAACTTTTCCATTATTCTATTTGCTTTCTTTTATTATATTAAAAACCAGTGTATTAAAAAACGTAAACAATATTAATAATTCTCTTTTAATATGGGTACAATGTGGTGATATGCAAAACGCTGCATTCGGAAGCTGGATGCGGCCAGCAGAGAAGAGCGAGCGATGGAGCTTATTGTACAATGCAGCCTGAGGCTTCATGTATATGGCCCCGGCCGCTCCAGTGTCAGATCGCCATACTATGTATTCACATTAAAATCGCAGCCGCACCGTCGCCGCATGTAAATCGCATTGTGTCCGCGTCAAAAAGTAAAGCAACAATCACAGTTTAGTATAGCTTTTCCGAGGTAACCGTAAAGACGGCTCCTTTTATTACTTGTAGGCGTCTCTATGCATAATGTTAACACTAGATAAAGAAAAGAAAGTGTTGCTTGCTTATTTAATGTACAAACAATGGCGGGACCAAAATTATAAACGTAGGTGACGATATTGGATGCACCCTGTTTTAACCCAAAGAGAAGATAAGGGTGAATTTCATGTTCTTTTTTAAGAGTTACGCGATTTAATAATAACTCGTAATCAAATTCTTCCATTTTAAATTAATGAATTTCTTTGTTACAAATAACAAGCACGTGTGAACATCTGCACGAGCGACTTGAAATTGAGCATCATTTAATATACACTAATTTGCGGCGCGGCGGCTGTCCGGCATCTGCGCGGCTGCGGTGCGGCGGCGGTACGGCGTCGGTCCGGTCCATGCGCGAATTTCGTTCATATACATAAACTTGCGATGCGGCGTCGGTGCGTCTCGGGGGCCATATACTTGAAGCCCGACGATGATGAGGAAATAAAAAATGAACACTGAAAAATATGATGCAATTTATGTGGAACAGCCGTACGTGATGTACGTCTTTGTCCTCAAATAAAATTCTCAGTTGTAACCACCAACGAGCCGAGCGTCTTGCTAGCGTCCCTGAAACCCAGAAGCAACTTTTTCTGATTTTTCAAAACACAAATACACACACAAATAGTGAATAGGCATGTATGTACGAATATGTACGTAGGTACTAGGCAAGCATGCTATGATGCATTGCCATCATGAACAGCTATAAGGAATATAAAATATGTTCTAACTGAATTGGTGCGAGATTATGGTGTGGTGGTTGTAATCGAAACACGTGATTTATCCTTGAGTACTTAATTAATCAGCCGCGTTGCGGCAAGCCGTACTGTGTCTTTAGCAGACGCATTTCGGCGGCCTAATGTTTCCCATATAGGACTCATAGCACAAATGCTTGCAAAATGCCAATCCCATAAGCGACCCCCATTTTTTATTAACAAAATGCATTCTCAATTGATGGAAAACTACCGTTTTCTCAAATTATTCTGCAGATAAATATAATAGGTAATTTTAAGTATTATATTGATGTCGTACGTTCACGTTGCAATGAAATCTCCGCTCCCCGGACGAGGAGCCAATCGATTCAAAAACGTATGAAACAATTACATCGTTGACCGGCCGCGACCCGCCACGCTCTAGCTAATTGCGCCAAACGCGCGCAGGCGTGCTTGGTTAGACGTTGGGGATGTCACTGCGAGTTTATTGACATCGATACTTCTAAAATATTTTTCGGTTGCTACCCGCATACGAAGGACAACACACACAATAAGCAAAGGGAACGGAGGCCTAATATTTAACGTCATTATTATAATTACTATTAAAAAAATTCTTTATTATTAAAAAAGATAAATAGACACTATTGGATATATGTACAGATAATCTGTTCACAAGAGTCGCAATTTTTGTTTCCAAACAGTACTGACTCAAGAAGTTGAGCAGCAGCTGAGAACAGCAGATGCATTGTTGGCCGGCTAATAACATCATATTGACTTTATTAATACCTATTAGCTTGCAACAGCTCACACACATGGCCATCAGATTTCAAGCTAAGCAGATGCTTTGCTTGGATGATCACATAGCTGATAGATATTAAGGTACATAGCCAAATTTCTGAAACGTATATAGATATGTAGTCGTATATAATTGTTTTTGCAGTCAGACTAAGTATAGATAATTGTACTCATCTAAGTTAAATAGTTCGTATTACTTTTTTATATTAAAAACGCTGCGCTTTTATTTGCTATATTTATATACTGAAGAGTGGAATTCTCTGCCGGAAGCTATTTTCCATACATTATTCATACATACAACCTGGAATTATTCAAGTCAAGAGTGAATAGGCACTTTCTAGGCAAGCGTGCTTCATCCTAGGCT
>DVPR01000978.1:0-11931 GCA_018239345.1 Oxynetra stangelandi | reverse complement strand
GAGAAATGAACTTCAATGACGACATTTCGATTTTGGTTGCTGTGTAACTAAAGTACTATTGGAGTTTGTGTAGTGGTCAGTGAACCTGACAGCTGAGGTGGAGATCGTGGGTTCCACTCATACCCAGGACAGATATTTGTGTGAAGAGCACAAGTATCTGGTCTGTGTCTGGGTGTTAAAATTATATATTTTATTTATTTATACTCTTTATTTATACACCATAAAATATATGTATATCACATGTAGGTATGTATTTACACGTGTATATCAGTTGTAAAGTTACCTGATACACGCATTGCTTAGTTTGTGTCAGATGGTTGCATGTGGAAATGTCTTAAGAGATAAATAAATAAAAAGTGATAACCTCTTCCGTGCCGTAACATACCTACTACTCACCAAATAAAATATTAAAATAAAATAAAATAGGGATTATCGTCGACAAAATTACGTGGGAAACTTCATAAATAAGCAGCTGTTAGTGAGAAGTATCATAATGTTTAACTTTACCAAACTTGAAATGAAGTAAAAGTATTGAGTGTTTTACTCTAAGTGATTGTCTAGGGTTAGTCTAGACTCTGTCTAGAATTCCTTTTGACCGCAGAATAACCGATAGAGCAGTTATTTCTCTCTCACATTGCAGCTCCTAGATAGCTCTAAGAATATTATAAACAAATGAGTACTGTGTGGAGTATTTTTATTGTACCTATATAACTTAACAACTTCTCAGCGCTAACAGACATAAAAGTAAACAAATGTCATATTGAGAAAGTCATTATAAATTTAGGGACCATAATTGCAATGCCTACCTAAACCTTACAAAACAAACCAAGCACCGCTGTTGTGCACCAGAAATGAGGGTTACCTCTGTTTTTTGTCGTGCAACGTTAATATTTGTTACCCAAAAACCTATAAAAATGCGAGAATTAATGTATTCATGTAATAAATATGCGAATTTTTTTTATGTGTACATCGAAAATCTTTACGAAAATATCGAGCAGGCCACTTAGTATGATGAGAAGCTTTGAATATAATTCAGTAAACAATCGAAGCTCGCTGCCGCTGACAGTACCCAATTATACATACACCCGCAATGAAATCGCAGATTGCACACATAAACGTTCAGCTCGCAAAAGGTAAACAATGTGACGGCCTTGGTTTTTATGTCCGTCGTACTGTGATATCGAAACGATTTGAGAAGAAACACACCACTCAAAAAGTTACCGTTCATAATATAATTACATATTTACAATTTACCATCCGTCTCATTTATGTAGACACGCAGGGTATTATTTTTGTAAAGTGCAAATTGAATTATTATTGAATTGCATAAAAAATTCAATAAATATAACGAGAGAGATAATTTGACATGTATATCTCATGTTGCTATGGATAAAGCACTTAATCATAGCCATGTTTTTCAATAAGGAAATACAGAATTATTATTTTAATGTCCGTTTTTAAGATAAGAACAGATACGAGTATGTGTATTCGGAGCAATCGCTAAAACAGTAGACCAAATGATATTGCCACTTACATAAATATACATATGTATTGTATAAAGATATGCTAGGGTGTTCAAATAAAGAAATATATGAATGTCAGTTTCAGATGTCAGTCGAAAGCCACGAAATAATCCAAGGGGCTGCAAGAGCGAGGAGCGCGAGGGCGACTAGTGACAAGTCGAACGGTTCGTACAAAATCATCAATAGGCACGGAAAGCCGTTTGTCAATACACGAGGTTCGTACCGCACTGTGAACTGTCAGAGCAGGAAATACACTAACAAGAACCGGCTTTGGCTAGTTTGTCCGCTCACTCGTGTGCAAGGTGCTAAGGAGGACGTATAGACAAAGTGTTTATAAAACGTTATCTCGCTCTGGGACTCCGTGTTCGCTTGCTCGATTGGATGTTTTATATTCACATCAAACTTTAACGATCATCTGATTTTGTTTGGAAATTTTCATCTGTTTGTTTGTTAATGAAACTGAATAAAAATTACTGATTAAAATAATAATAATATAAAATGATGTTAGCGGTAATTGATGCATGGGGTCAGCATGTGTGTTGCTTGCCGCCTTCGAGGCTTTCGAAGACCTTTCATAATTGTTACCTAATAATCCGGGACCTGCCTCAATGTGCTCCTCGAAGTAGAACCAAGTAGCGTCCGTTGTCAGCGTTGCTTGACAATACCGATCATTTGCAATCTGCAACTCCTCTAGTCTTGGAGCTCTTGATTTTGTTGAACGGCAGTGACAATATGATGTTGATTATAAAAAAAACCAACGAGCAAGCAGACAAGCGCTTGTTGCTATATATATACGATATGTAATACTCGTAGATACAAGTATAAATGGTGGTACTGTAACCTTTGACAAAGAGCTTTATTGCTTTTAAGATTATTTTATTCGCTGTGTATAAATAGTGCTTTAAGGTTATTTTTTAAACGGTTGGCAAATTATTAAGTTTAATTTACACATACACAGGCATAAGTATGTCTGTAACCGTATTTCGTCAAATATAATATATTTACTTTGCTTTCAGATTATTATTTGTGTAATTAAATATAATAAATTTATCAGCATAATGTTGCTATTATTATAAATTAAGATGAATAAACTCAACTGACCCCGCTTCTTGCACATTTTATTAACCTTTCATATGTAATATTTAAAGCTTAAAGATAACGATATATTTCTGTAAGAGTTACAATACAATTCTAAATTATGAAGTACAATACTAAATTCACAAAACCAATGTTACCTTTTCATATCAAAATTAATTGTGAGATGGTTATTTTCCATGTTTTGCAAGATTTCCTGCATCAGTGGACTGTTGGCAGTTCTCAAATGCTGTATCAGTGACTGTATCACAAATGTGAGAGTTCAAGAATGAGCTATTTTTAATCAATACTTAAGGACCGCTTAAGTCGTACATTGATGGCGGAGTTATATCTTTAGACTCGCAACGAGTTCAGTTCATTCAGCGTATAGGTCATTATGACGTGTAAATATAATCCTATAAGCCATTGTGTTGTTTTAATATGGTGTATTGGTAATTGTAACAATATTTAATAATACCTAAATATACATATGTTTATATTATATGCTCTCATGTGGAGTCAATCTAATCCGCATTAATATGAACAAACGTGTATGTCAATTTCAGTGTCGACCAGCAGCGTCGTGTTTCCAGGTCCAACGTTCAGAGCTGGCGATGACAAAGACAATGCCCTGGATATTCCAGACGAATGTAAACGAATAGGAATATGTGATGTTGCATCAGATACGAAAGACATTTTAATCGAGAATATTATAAGAGACGTGAGTATTTCTATGGCATATTTAAGTGAGACCCATCTAATGTTATTTTTATGGAACCAAAAAATCATTAAGCAAACTGCATATTGATAGTTGGTAACACTATATCATGTTTAAATCTACCTGGGTATCTCATCGACTAACCTGCAATTAATTGGAACGTCAAATTTAATTATAAGTGCACATGTACAAAACGTGTGACAATTCATTGAACTATTAACTTCTTTGAAAAACCCACTTGGTCGTCCTGAAGATGGAAATGCACGTCAACATTAACATAGCGATTCAGCCCAAAATAGTATTATTATAATTTTAATTCAACTCGAACACAGTGAAATAATTTATGAGAGAAACACATTTGCACTTTTTCTTTATTTTTACACGATTGAAAAATGGATTTATCGCTATTTACATTATGATGCCATGCTTATAAACATAATAATTTTCATTCAAAAGTATTTTAATGAAGTATCCGATAATTTATATGGGTGTATTTTTCTCTTACAGTACCAAAGGTGGAACAGGACCTTTAATAGAGATGAATTACAGATACCTAAGATCGCAGAGAGGATAGGTCCAACTAATGATTATGATGGAAGCATACAGCTGTGTGAGTCAGTGACGAAAGTATGAATTGTGTTTTTTTTTTAAGTTTTTCTATTAGATATTATCGTTAAAAATCCATTTGTTGAATGCCTGATAATTATTTAGGTCTGTTAAAACCATTAAAGACAAAAACAATATGGAAATCAATGAATTGTTCCATATTTAAGTTTATTTTTATAGATTAAATCGTTTTAGTACCATGGGCTTCACCTATTGAAATAACATAACAAGTTTTCTATTTATGCCATGTTGAGACTTTATTTATTTATTTCAGCTTTTAACTCCAAAATATGCTCAGGATTCCAATAATAATTGGCATAGGATAGTAAATACGGATAAAAGTCCAGAGCAAAGATTTTATATAGAAACATGCAAGTGAGTATTGGTTTTAAATGAAAGAGACTATTTTTTTATTATTCATATCTCAATTGATCTGATTAGTTTTTGATAGAAGTTTCGGGATATATATTATACTAGCTTTTGCCCGCGACTTCGCACGCATTAAATTCGGAGTAAAACCCCTTTCCCTATACCGTAAAGAATTACTGCTATCTTTAAAATATCTAAATTCGTATACTATATTTTAACTTACTTACTTTTTACATTTTTACAATTAATATATTACCTACAGAATATCGTTATATACAATTCACAGCGTTCTTGTCGTTACACAATACAATGCCTTCGCGGAATTTTCTGTAGATTATTTTGATAAACTCGTAGGGTTCAGCCTGGGTTTGCAATGTAAGCGAAAAAAATTTAATTATTTACGACGTCACATTAGAAACCTCAAAAATAACAGTATTTCTCCATTATTTAATGGATGTTATTATACATGTAAACCTTCCTCTTGAATCAGTATATGTATTAAAAAAAACCTATCAGAATCTGTTGCGTAATTTTAAAGATCTAAGCATACAGACACACAGACGGCGGAAAGCGACTTTGTTTTATACTATGTAGTGATAATAACTTATTTATTATTGATTAATTTAATTCCTCTATACTTTTTTATTTATAACGATAAACAATATCAAAGAATATGAACCAATGATATTATCTGTTGAATTAATAAATAAATAATGCCCGAATTGTATCCTGTCAAAATTGTTGTTATTTTTATATGTGATGAAGCACGTGACTAGCATTTGTTTCGTTTTCAACTACGTTAAAATTTAATGATAATATCGTAAAACAGTCTGGCAGCTACCGGTCTGTTCTTGAATAACTAACAGGCAATAACTAAAATTCCTTGTGCATTTTCTTGATAACGAAAACACGTTAAACAAATATATAGGTTCTTGGGATAAAAGTCGGTTCTAAAAGTACCCCATTAGAATAATAATTATTTTGTTGTAGAATGGTACCTGGCACGGCGTGTTCATCAATAGCTACATTTAAAATCGGCTACAAGTCAAGCTGTATACAGAAATATATACTACGACAGATGGTAGCTCTAAACGCTGATGATGAAGTGATCGAGAAGGGCTTCATGGTGCCCAGCTGCTGTTCTTGTGTTGTGCAACTCGAGTTATAATTGTAACAATAAATTTCTGATAAGCTTTTATGTATATATCTTTTATTCTATGTACCTACAAATATGAAATTGTTCTGTATATTTCTTATGAATTTTGAACTGTATGGTAAGGTCAAATATGTAGAAAAATGTACCTAACATCTAATAAGGACAAGGATAAAAATCAAAACGCATTACTATCAATCATCCAAGTAAGTTACTTCATGTGAATTGCGAGTCTGCTGACAAACCTGTTGTGCAAGATGAAACGGGAGTATGCATGAAGAGACTGATGAATGTCGACGAAGCACGTCATGTTTGTAAGGACAGAGATGTTTGGCGCTTGGTGCCTGGGGACCTGGCATGACATTTATTTATTTAATCATTTTTCATATGTACATATGTTACCTCATTAATATACAGATTATCTTGCCAAATGCGATAAGACGCTTTAAATTATTTTATTTCTCCCTTTCGGTATGTAATTTGCAGTATATTTAGGAAATCTGCATACCATGGGGAAAAATTAGTTTAACTAAAAAATAAAATTTTTTTAGAATAAGATATTTGACTTCATTGTCTTCATTTATATTCAATAGGTACGAACACATAATAACAGTAAATAGCAAAAAATAAAATCAAATCAAATATTTTCTACTCGAAGAAAATATACATTTGGAATGGTTTCATAAAATTTGTTATAATTCGTTCGTTAACAAACTCTAGCGCTCAGTCATTTACTATAGAGCGGAATGTTGTGCATCCAAAGCCAAAGTAAGTTTTTCATAGATAACAATGATTGACATAACTAACATTGACAGTACCGGTTTAAAACATAATCTATCAGTTATTTAAAGGGTCTACCACACAAGCTTAACATTCTGACTTTAACTAAACACAACAGCACTCAAATCTAATTCTATGTGACTGAAGCATAAAATGCTCTTTCACATAAACAAAAAATCCATTTTTGCTTTGTATCTCTCAATTTTAAAGCCGTGTTTTGCTGTCACCGGCGCTAACATGTCATCCGGAGTTATTGATGTTGGTATGTTTTAGAATAAATAAATTGAACATTACACCATTTCATCAAGAAGTAATAACGAAGATTAATTGAAGGGATATTTTTGGAATAATTGCTTCTGCTTAAATGGCCCGTATTTCCACTACAGAATATTACTTATATTACTTGTGGTGGTGTACCACCACACAATAGTGCCTGACACTCGAATTTTGTTTGTGTTTTTGACAAAGTTCTATAAGCACAGAGTACTATTTGTCAGGACATACTGATCTGAACCGTGGACACTCACAGTATGGCTAGTCTATCAGTTTCAAGTCTATTTAGAAGTCCTTTAAAAGATAAGATCTGCAATGAATCTTTAGTTATAGCAACTGTGTCATCGAGATATCTCAAACAATCAGCAAGATGTACTTGGAGTGTACTGGACATATCTGTCGAAGAACAGATCTTTAATCATTAGAATAGATAATTACTTGAGTAGAGACAGCGGATCGGCAAACATAGTTTCCTACGCTCTCTCTGGCTCAGTGCATTGATGATCTGCAAAAAGTTGCAAGCAGAAGATGAACGCAGGGAGAGGAAGACAGGCTACAATTATGTGAATTAAAGGAGGCCTGACAGACAGAGGATGTCTAACAGTGTACTCAGAAATGCTATTTATTTCTATTAATTTCATTTTAATATTTACAGTAAAATGTCACTTAATAAATAAATAAAGCAATTTATTTTTCTTACAAAAATGTCTTAAATATTTTCCAGATAAATACTCTGTGGCGTACGTTACCGTTCCGAGTGTTGATGTGGGAAAGACGATTGGCCGTGGACTTGTTCAAAACAAACTTGCCGCCTGTGTTAATGTCATTCCGCAGATTATTTCCATTTATGAATGGAAAAATGAGATTAATGAAGATAGTGAGGTAAATATTTTTTTATATATATTGTATTCTACATATATGTATGTATGTGTGTTGAGCACATCGAAATAATGAAATACACACAAAAAATTCTCCCAAAAAACTTGTAAGTACTTTAAAAAGTACCACTAAAATGTTGTCTCTGCGGTTAGTTACTTTTTTTTGTATGCCGTTTTTAGAGCTTGTTAAGATTTTATTGATATGTAAAAAGTAAACGTTCATTTGTTTAAATTGAAAAGCTATAATTTTGTATATGTTCTTTATTTACAGCTATATAGTAGTTATAATTTTAACATCTATATTATTTAATTTATCAGCTATAGAAATAAATTCAAATATGGATTATTACTCAAACCTTTAATAAGTGTAGTTGATAAAAGTATTAAATGAATGAATCTCTGATTATCCTAAAACATGGCTGGGAGTGAAATAGAAATACAGTTGATTAACTACAGTAACACCTTATTCTAACTGGTGTTTAGATTTCTTTCCTGTCTTTCTTAACTGCATAATTCAAACTCATAAGAGTGTGCATGGCTCATGATTATTAATAATTTACATAAATTTGATTGAAAATTACAAAGAAAAACTTTACAAGTAAGTAAGTATGTAAAGTTTATGTAAAGCATACTATATTTTTTTGGATAGTCTGCAATGATTTACATTCAGACAGTCTAACAGTAAAATATATAATTTAAGATAATACTGAATTTGTAATTTTATTTTTAAAGACAGATGTAAAATTACTTAATAATATAATGTGTGAATTAAATAAAATGGATGAATACAAACCTGCCTTATAGGACCATAGAATGTCCCCCTGAAACAGGTTGAAAATAATTCAAATTATTAACTAAACAGCTCCATCATTTTGCTCCATTTCAACCAGTGTTCTAAAAGATTAAAATCTCAAAGATGAAGTTTTAATTTTCCTTATAACCAAGGCTTTCTATAAAGCATTGTCCAATGTATGGAAGCTTAGAAATTTGTTAGCAATTATCACTCCGAGTGATCATAAACTGACTGGGCCGATTAGCACAATTTAAAGATTTGTTTTGCCATCAATGAATGAAACAATTTGAATATGCATTTCTTTCAAACATAACTGTGAGAATGAAATATCTTCTACTGCATAATAAAGGATATTTGGTAATAAAATTTAATGGGTAATTGAAAAATTTAAATCATTTATGTAATCCAATAACAATTGTCTACAGTATGCATTGAATGATAAGTTTATTTTATGCTAAGGTAAAAAGCAAAGATTTTATGACAAGGATTGTTTTCTTTTATAACTCATTATGTAGCCGATTGAATGTAGTATAGTAGTAAGTATTGCCCGTTTCCAATCTTTTCTCACAGGGTCAACCGCCTGCTGGATTAAAGATGATAAATATGCTAGTAGTGTTATTCTAGAAACCCACACCAAACTTTTATACCGAACCTTACCCCTGATAGAGGATTCAAACTAAAAAATAAACCATTTCCTATGTTGTTATTTATTAAAAATATATATTAATTCGAAGTTGTATCTTCAATTTCAGGCTCTGCTAATGATTAAAACGCGTACATCTATCGTGGAGAAACTCACAGAGTTTGTGCGTTCCAATCATCCGTATGAGGTTTGCGAAGTTATTTCACTTCCCATCAAGAACGGTAACCCGCCTTATCTGAATTGGATTGGAGATGTTGTACCGGACAAAGAATAATTGTTTAATTATTGTTTTGTTGATTGTTGTTATATTGTATAATTATTGTAATAAGTAAAATGTCACTAATAATATTGGATATTATATTTATAGAAACAGTCAAATGCCAATACAGGGCTTTTTATAGATAATGTTTATAATGTTAGGTTTAACTGAAAATTGTTTAATAAGCTTCAATTATAGTACATTGCGATTTCGTAGATTTTTCTTTTGTTAAAAATATATTCTTTTTAAAGATCGATGGATAATTATCACTTAATTGTTCAAAAAAAATCTTCGTCTAGTAACATGGTCACTATAAAAAGCTACTAAATTACCAGTACTAGTCAGTGAATAAAGGCTTTTAATGTTTAGAAGCTAGAAGTGTCGCTTAGTGTAAAAAAACTAAGATTAAAATTATACCATGGTACCTATATTTTGCACTAAACAATTATGAACAGATGTTATTTTCTATGCATGTACTGTAGAACATGATTTGGTGTAACATAGCCTTTGGACAAAGCAACATGTCTATGACCGGTTTGAAATATTATGGAGTCAGTCTCAGTTTCATGTCACATTGGATACAATAGACTGGCTCATTTAATTAGGTGATTAATAAGCAAGCCAGAAGTAAAGTGGCCCGCTAGACATCATTCCACCTCAAAAGCAGCGCCCCCTACCGGGTTTATGCATGTTAATTTAAACCATCCGGTGAAGCACTCAAACACGTACAGAAAAAGGCAAAGTTGGTCCAACCGCTTAAGTGTTCAGTGACAAAGGCATGTAGAGAAGAATAATATATGTACATAAAGATTAGATCGCCTTTAGACACGTTTAGAACTGCGTGTCATTCGTGAATAACTACATATTGTCTTGGTATTTAGTATCCAACATATTTATTTTGTTTCTAAATACAAATATAATCTTTATCAAGAATAGTTTTGAAGTTTTATTACATAGCCAAAACTGTAACCCCATATGTCATATGCCTGTGCTAGACAGATTTCGCGTCGCAACTCCGTGCTCCCTGCCTGCCCCGCTAGGGACCTGGCGTGATGGTTATTTATAATATGAAATATTAAAGATGACTAACATAACAGGAATCGGGAAGTTATTCATCATCATTCCTGGCATTAATTATCTTAATAATTTGTGCAGTGAATTTGGGGATGAAGACCTCTCAATTTCGGAGTTCATTGCCAAAATTGACATTGAATAACCGCCACGTAAAAGTTCAGTTGGTTTTACTAGGACTGCCTACCTCAAATTATACCTATATATTTATATCGCTTTATTGACAACAAATCCATCGTATCAAATACTACTGAAATAACAATTATTCAGAACTGTTCTACTACTCCTGTCAACTAAGGTAAAATAGCTCACTTTCTTACCGTCCTTCAAATTGAAAAACAACAATAACAGTACAAATATTTGATGGTAAACATGCTGTGATATTCGTACAGTGGCATTGCTGGTAGAGGTTTCTACTTTCAAATATTTTTTATATATCTGTGCTGGGTTGATATCTATTCTAAAAGTCATTTCGGTAATGTCGGTCAATCAATTATATACAAGATCACAACACACATTTGCGTGTATTGAGCGTTATTTGCAATATTTTTCTCTGGTAATAATAAATTAAACACAATTAAGACAAAAATAATAAAAAAACAATGGCTAGGTATACTTTCACACCGTTAGCAAAACTAACTAAAAATATTGTATATAGATACCAAAATATTTTAACGTATAATTTTTCGTGTACGTCATAATTTATCTTAACATAATTTTGTTCTTACATATACATTTATAAAATGCATATAACGTTACATATATATTTCAAGAATACTGAACTTTATAATAAAAAACAATCGTAGTGATGTATGTTTTCCTTTTTTTCAAGTCACTACAAATGTTTATGATTTGCAACTTAACGAAACGAATAAGAACAAAAAGGTAGGTTTCCGAATGTTTCGTTTCGTTTTGCCAAATGTAGCATGTACGTAGACGTCTACGAGTTTCGTAGCGATCAGTGACGCATGCAGAGGGCGGCAGAGTGCTACGTGGTCCGGGTTACATTGACCTTTCGAACCTCCGCATTCACTACAAAATAATCCGAATTGGATACAGTGTGTTGTATTTTTCGATTAGCAACACCGATCAGGCCGACCAACATTAATGGGCGGGTGCGTAACCGAGTTCATAGCGTAAACGTGATTATCGATGGCTCTTGAAACCACGAAAACTTTAACGAACAGACTTCTCGCAAATTCGATCAGTTGAAAGGGCGATGCCTGTATTACATAGTGATTTAAAGTAAAATTAGCTATTTGTAACATTGACCATTTCTGGTAGTGAAAAAGTTATACTACTCGGAAGAAAATAAAAACATCAGTGAGACGAAATAAAATAAAAAATAGGTACAAGCCAAAATAAATATCTGCAATTGTAAACTACGGAAAGAAACAGGTAACATTTTAAAGTGGTAATAGCAATAATAAAAGTTAAAAGTGGCGAGGGCATGGTGTTCCGGTAGCGGTTCAGGCGGAGAGGCTGGTCTTAGCAACCGGAACGCAGAAGAGAAGAGCAAAGAAGGTCGCGAGTCGCGGGCGAGCATGAGCGGGCGGTAGCGGTCGCGCAGGCGCGGATCGATCGCGCAGCATCGAGCGGCGCGGCGCCCAGTGCGCTCATTCGCCTCTCGGGCACATAGCTCGGTGCTCAGTCGCGCGCGGGCCGGCGTGCGAGCGCGCGCGTCGCAGCACGTGCATGGCGCGCTTGTCTGGATGCCTCGCGCCCTCGGGGAATGGCTTCGTCCGAGGAAGAGGCGACAACCGCGTCGGCTCCTGAAGATGACTGCCTCAG
>DVPR01000977.1:0-11933 GCA_018239345.1 Oxynetra stangelandi | reverse complement strand
TCTACATTCATCAGTCTCGTCATACATACACACCGGTTTCGGTGGCTCTTGACTCCCCCATCTTCTAGAGGCCGACCTATTTGGTCGAGATAGGAGAGGCTTGGCCTTGGATTTTTTATGTGTTAGTAAATATGTTAAAAGCTTCGCCGCTTGTCGCGCCTTGGAAGGCATTTAAAAGTGAACTGTGTGAATAAAAATGATAACGGACTTTGCGGCTTGCCGTGCCTTGGGATGATGTACTGTCTCAATACTGATTGCACAGACTGTCATGAATACATTAGAAAGGACGATTAAACGGCATATAAATAGTCGGTCGTATCGTCATATAATTAGGGGTGTTACTTGTAGTAAGGGTTAGTAGGTCAGTTGCAAAATAAACGATATTTGGACATGGAAACTTCGTGAATGTTGACGAATGTAAATTTCAGTTGTACATTATTTCCATGATGGATACAGACTTGGGGGGAGCGCTGACGCCAACGGTGAATATTTAAATATTTTTTATACATATCCGCCTTTGAAAATGTCCGAAAACGATATTTAGACGCGTGACGGTTGAAAATTTTACCACCAATTAACTGCTGTTGTAATATTTGAAACATTTGAAGACCTTTTCTATTTGAGCATTCCTAATCTGCACGTTTAGTGTGTAGAAGGAATTGTGGTACAGCGGTGGTTATTATGCTAATATTATAACAACGGATAACCGCGAAGTACTATTAAACCACTCGATACTATGAGGGATGGATTAATAATTTATTTACAATTCCGTCGAGCCATATATGTGCTTTATATATGTACATGTATTACATATTACATAGTGTATTTATTCACACACATACATCAACTACAACTTTATTTATATATACTTTTTATTTTCATTAAATTATATATCCAATAAGTTTTAATAAGCATTGACGCCTTTTGCATGTCTAGTAATTACTAACTTTTATACATAAATTACCTAAGAGGTGTATAAATAAATAAAAAAATGGAAGTCAAAAATTATAACTTAAATCGGCTTTGCGCTCGTCTTAGCCTCAAATTTGATGTGCTAGATAAAGCTAGAAATGAGTCTTGCGCCTCTCCTTTATGATAAATAGGTGCATATTTGTCGCTAATCAAATGAAATCAATGTTTCACTTAGAATTCAAGGTGACAAGAAAGTAAAACACGAAATCATAACATTCAAATCATTGGTTTAAAACCTTTTTCAATTTTCATTCCAATTTCAACAATATATCAAGCGGGATAGATTTATCAGAAGCTAGTCTCTCACTGCCGTGAATATTTCAGCACACCAGTGTGTAGGTACTCTCTGTCCGCAGGGTCGTGTATCGCTGGAATCTTTATGTTTAGGGACGTACAATATCAGTGTCTCCTTATTTTTACTCTTAGATTACACGGATAACATTTTCCGGGACGTAATATTCTCAGGATAACCCCTTTTTCCGTTACTGTGATAAAAGGACTGGCCTGTAGATGTAACCATAAAGGCATAACGAATATATCTTGGTATAGATTTGTTGTGCAACAATCTTACTTAGCTATATTACGACCAGTCCCATCAATTGTCATTAGTGTTCAGTTGCCAGCATAGTCAGAACGTTAGTGTGGGCGGGCAACTTCAGTATTGGACCTAACAATGTCGCCGCGATCGATCGGCAGGCCCGCAACCTCGCGGCTTATGACAGGGATCTAATGAGGTGGCTGGCACTGTACTTAGTAAGTAGAAGTGACTTTATGGTGACAACCCTTGTAATGGGTGGTGGTGACTCTGCAAAAAGAGTTCCTATGCTTCCATCTGAAAGTAAATATCTTAGGACATCTCTACGCGCGGTGTCGGTATCTCTACATCTCTAGGTGTCGAGGGAGATTAAGAATCTCCTATCTCGACCAAATAGGTCGGGCTATAGAAGATGTGGGGGTCAAGAGCCTCCGAAACCGGCGTGTATGTATGAAGAGACTGATGAATGTAGACGAAGCACGTCAGGTTTGCAAGAACCGAGATGTTTGGCACTCCTTGCACTCTGACTACCCCGATAGGGACCTGGCGTGACGGTTGTTTGTTTTATCTCTACGCGCGGCCATCTAATATAAATTGGTCTATTATAATACAGTATATAAATCTAATTTTCAGTGGACCAGATATGGCAATTCTCAACAGTGGACACACGACTTAATAGATGAATTCCTTATTGACACTTTTCATGTATCTCTTTACTTTTCGAAGCAATTTCAAAGAATAAGTTTGAGCATTTTTGCTCTGAACTTTTCTTTTAACTTATTCATACCAGAATATAAACGCAACTTGTGCAGCTTAATTGCAGCTGCCGTTGGATCTACATTCAGTTAGATACACGACAAACTGTTAAAAAAAAAATTTGAAAAGTTTACGCAAATATTATGATTACATCTAACACTATATTACACACCAATATAAACTATGATGATTCCTTCAAAGGTTTCCTATTTATACCATTACAAAAACAGAAGAATATTGTTCCGCTTTTTAACTCCCATAAATTTGATACGTAATACAATTACAATAAAAATTTCATGAAATGACATAATAATAATATCGTTATAAGTATTGACGTGTATTTTACGGGGCTCATTAAAAATTCAGTGTGAACAAACACTAAGTGTGAGCCGATTTCAATCACAAAATTATTCAACACTCTCAATTCCTGGAAATTTTCGCCGATAAATATTTTTAATGTCACGCACGGTGCAATCAAGTGATGTTTTAAAATTAACATTCCAAAATAATTCTAATAAATCCTAAGGTATTTGTATTATAACGTGATCTTGTTGTTTGTTCTACTAGAAAAAGATATATTTAGAATACTTTAGAACATTTATTTTTTAATCTACTAGGAAAAGATAAATTAAGAATATTACAACAATTTTGTCTTGTTAAAATTACACTCATTCAATCTCATCGACTCATGAAATGAATGTCAAGATTATTTATGTACGTGTCCTTTATTGTTATAACTGATTAGGTTTAACTGACGACTCAATACCTAGGAGCATTGTTTACCGGTCAACCCAAGGTTAACGATGAAATGTGTAGCAGGAAATAAGTCTTAGAAACAGCAGATTAAAATTAAAGAACAAATAAACATATAAATTATGTATTTATATAAATTTCTTCAACGAAATAAAAGGAAATATTATTATTATACAAATATTAAACGAATTTATTTATGATTTTCTTTTTTTTATTTCAAAGAAGGAACAAAAGAAAGAGAGACTACAAAGTTATTCCTTATATATCTTATTTCTATACTCCATAGATGTGCAACTAATCCAATATGGGGTCATATTTCTACTTGAAAAGTGTCATTGGATTATTGTGACCAAGATTTATATTAGAACGAATTAATGTGGTGCATTGAAATCATACCGTAACTTATTATGCTTTGCAGGCACTACTATGTTGTCAGATAGATGCAGTAATTGTACCTACTTATTTGGTATACCAGGTTCTAACCAATATCCAAAATAAAAAGTGATGTTTAAAGATATAGCAATAATTATATTTTTTGTTTATATTTCTATAGATTTCCAATGTGGTATGTATAATTTCCATACCATTTTGTTAGGTTTTTGGGGTTTTGTTCACACTCTTTCTATATAATTTTGACAATATTATTGGTGCTAGAATGGCAACTTAGTTTGTTAGGAACACATTCTACATTAACCAAACATATATATACATGGCATATTTAGTATTAAGGCATAGTCTCATTGAATTGGATTTATTACTATGTAATTCAATTATAATTCTGTAACTGAATACCATAGTAGTATTTGTAATACACAGCAATACACCAATATTATTATGCATTAAGAGAAAAAGCATACTTTCCTTAAAATAAATTTGTTGTTATAGGGAGGAGCTGAATACATGGATGGAGAATGCTGGTGCTGTATGCCCTGGGGTGCTAGTTTTGACTGCAGGGTTATCAAAGCCATTCCGCCGACTCAGCAAGTATCCGGCAATGTTGCAGGAACTAGCTCGGCATGTCCATGAAGCTCATCCGGACCGAGGAGACACACACAGGGCCTCCGTCGTATACAAAGATATAGCTGTAAGTAATTTAATATGTATGTAAATTATATAACATAAAAATGCTTTCTGATGTTTATAGTACAAACGTTATTCTATTGTGTTAATTAAATTAATGTTATGAAAAAAAGTGTTGGAATCTTTTTTTTCTAGAATTTTGGATAACTATTTATGTATAGACAATAATAGATAAATTGAAAGCTAACTATAGTTATAAACAATTTATTTTAAGCATGATTTGATTATCAGAAATCAAAGATATATTACATGAACCATTTCATATATTATAAGCATAACATTCACTTAATACATATCATAGATGAGTGTCTGACATACAAAAAATAATAATATTTGTTTTAGTAAGAAATTTCTGTTTCACTTTACCATCGAAGACATTTAATTGCAGAGTGGGTGTGCAGCTTTAAGGCGACAAAAAGAACTAGAACTTCAAGTGGTAACTGGTGAAGTGAGGGGGTGGCCTGGTGGGGAATTGACGTCGTTGGGTGATGTTTTACATATGGGAAGTGTAGCCGTTGGGCCGTCGCATCAAGATCGCTATCTTGTTTTATTCCCTTCCGCGCTCCTTTTACTGTCAGTGAGCAAAAGGGTTTCGGCTTTTGTTTATGAGGTTTGTATTTGTAGAGATATTTTTTAATCAGTCTTTAATTTCTTTTTTTGTCTTTTAATTTATATGAAAAAAATTATCTCTTTCAGGGATGTCTTCCATTAACTGGTATCACAGTTTGCAAATTGGAAGATACGGATACAAGAAAAAATGCATTTGAAATTAGTGGACCCATGATTGACACTATTGTAGCGGTGTGTCAAACTAAAGCCGAGGCGGACAATTGGGTCAGCTTGTTGCAAAAACATTCGAACACGAGCAGTCCCGCGCACGAACCTGGCCAGCCTCATTCTTTACCGCATGTAAGTTTACATAAAATATGTAATTGAAAAAATAATATATAATTATTTTTTATTAATAGTGACATTTCGTTTTTGTTTTTTTTTTTTCAAATCGTACAATTATATGTTGTTAATTTCTTACATAGCTGACCCGTTCTCCTTCTGAAGGGGCGTTGTCTAGCATCAACTCTAGCCGGCGCAGCCTCTATCATGTGACGTTGCCGCCGCCTACCTACCCTTCTGCATCTCCTTATTACTCATTGACCAAATACTTCGCGAGACTTGTAAAGAAAAAAGTTATAACAAGGCAAATGTTGCGGAAACTTTTACATGAAAGGACTTGGGCGAAAGCGTTCGAACTTACAGGCATACCAGTTATGCGTAGGCATAAAAACCATATAAGGCTCAGAGTGGAAAATGACGGTACGATCGGCACCGAAACAGAGTATACGGACAGCGATAGGCATTCGGATGAGAGTGACAGAGAAACCGATACCACTGAGTCATATTCAAATTCCAGTTCCACTGATGCCGAGATTAATAGCTCCAAAATTTCCCGCCAGAATGCCGTGGACGGAAGTTGTTCTAGAAATATATCTTCTTCTTGTAGTAGTAGCTGGGATAGTAACTTTGGTTACATACGATACTTCGACAATTCTACGGAACAGGATTTGCCGCATATAATTAGAGGAGACTGTACCAAGAATTTGTTTAATCAGTCATTTGGTGATATATGCGATTCAAATTTCGTTTTTGATGACAATTCGCAATACACATCTCAAGGTCATATTAAGCCCCTCATTCAACATTCCGGTAGCACTGAAAATTCTAGTTTTGAAATGAAAACTTATATGGCCTGTGAGGATTTAAGCAATATGGATCAAAATATGCAAATCGGTACACTCGGAAGTGAATTGACAGACTTTATTCCGACGAGACGCAGTTTTCCAAATACGAGTGAAAAAAACGATGGAATGCCAAAGTTGTGGAAGTCCACAGAAGAACAGTATAATCAAAAAGATCAAGGCGATGATAACGGAATAGATCCCGCAGTGCTTGAACATTTAGATCCGCCCTCACCAAAGCAATCGAGAGATTACCTTGTAGATTCCATTATACTGGACCCACCTCCGATGTTTCGCAACGTAGAGGAAGATTTGAAAATAATCAATGTAAATCTCAACGCCAACGTACCCTTTCGAAAGCACTCGTTGAATTCCGATAAAAAGATCCGACGATCAATGTCTAAATCTATGGTGGAAACGGAAAATGTGACGAGAAATAACGATCTGCACTTACAGCGGATGAGCTCCCAATCGGAAACGCAAAAGATACGTCGAAAGTGCGAATGTTGCAACCGTTCCCTGTGCCCCAGTCCCAGGTCTTCCGATTCAGGTGTAGCGGGCAGTTGCAATCTGGCGTCGCCAGAATTGAACATGCACGAATATTCCAGCGCTGGTAATACCGGCCAAGACTCGGACAGTCACGAGAAGGGGTCGAATCACTCGAAAAATTCACTTCACAATCTGTCCCAAGAGAATTTCGGCGGGGATCACAGGAAGTTGACACTGTCCGAAATAGAAGCGGCCACGTACGAGGACCAGTGCAGGTGCACGTCACCATTCGGCTCGACGGCGAGGACGTCGTGCGTGACCAGTGTGACGTCAGAGACGAGCCTCGATGTTCTAGATTCTTCGAACACCTCGTTGAAATCAACGTTCGTCACCAATCCGCCTTTGTCCACTGCGCAAATAAAACGTACGTCCATCAGAAGGAACATTGAGAAATATGTGCCCGAGATCAAAATAAAACCAGAAGTGCCGCCTCGTGTGTACCGAAAGCCCAGCGCACATTTGGAGATACCGAAAAACGTTCGGCATCCAATGCCGTGTCAGTGGAGTACTTTGAATATAACGGAACGCACCAAACCCAGCTTGCACTACCATATGCGCATATACCGGGAGAAACCCGAAGAGACCGTTGCAGGTAGACCGTCGCGGTGTGACGTGTTCCGCAAGTGTGATGTTTTTGACAAGGAGAACAAACAGAGATACAGTATTTACAGTCAAATGCTTAAGTCGAGATCACGTAGCGAGGATTTGTTGAAAATGCAGAAGGGTTTGACCGAGGCCCAGACGGGCTTCGTGGTGTATCGGTCAGATTTGTACGCTCACTGGTGGATGAAAGCCAAATTGCCCATAACCGTGGTCACCGACTCAGGCAAGGATAATTTTTTTGTAAAGTGATACTCTGTTTTGTGTATTGATCACTGGTTTGAAGATAATAATGCCTTGAATTTTCGTAACCACTAGATTAATACCGTCACTAGATATATATATATGTGCCCCAGTATTTCCGGTGCTTTACTCGATCATCCTTGCCTGTGTTTATTCATATACTAACACGGAAAACACACATTGCAAGTAGACGATCATTCACTAACACGATTAAGAGAACATGTGTCTATTGCATGGGAAAGCTTAGTACACCGCCAAATTCACATGTGGACATGAAATGGAAACGTTTAAGAAACAAAACCCAATTACAACGGGTCCCTTAACACGAGGAAGCTTTGTTGTATTATATTGTTTTGTGATTATTATTGATATATGTAAATGAGAATAATAATTTAATAATACTTCAATACTATTTGAAATTTTATTGTGATTTAAAAAAAATTAAAATAAAATTGGTATAGTATAGTATACAAAAAAATAAATCTTAAAAATAATATTGTGCTTATAAAACGAGTAGAAGTGCAATGCTTTTTTTCTTATTTCTTATAAATATATGTATATTAAATTTGTTTTCTTTTTCCAGATGGCCACATGCGACAGTAACAACGACATCTCATCCGGTCTAACCAGCCACAAGCGATCACACTCATTCAACAATCATCAAAGTTACACACAGCACACACAGCAAACACAAAAGAACAAGCAAAAGAACCAATCGGCGCGCTGGCTTCTCAACTCCTGTGACTCCCTCGACCAGTCTCCGTCCAAAGCGACCAAAAGTCCAATTGGAAAGAAATTTTCGTCTGTAGATTTTATAGATACAGCTGGATCTAATTATAGCAATAAAGGTAATTGAATATTGATCTTTGGAATCGTCGATTGGTAGCTTCTAGAAAAATGTACGCTTGGATTAAGGTATCCAATATGTCTGCATATTGGATACCTTAATCCAAGCGTACATTTTTCGAAATAATAGCGATAATAACGAAATATCATTGGTTGAAGCTTCCCTTGTTGTTGTGAAATTGACTCTTCAATTAGCGTTATCAAATGCAGCTACTGGCATTTATCGGAGTGTAAATCTTTATATATCTTAGGAACAGCTTTACTTAAAGGGTATGAGAATAATTTGCACAGCCTCCGATGGCAGATTGTTTTAGCTCAGACCTTGTCCATATACATCCCCATTCTATGGAACTTTGATAGCGTGATTTAGTACCGCCACTGTCGCCATCTGTTGTCGTGTGGCAGTAAATCGTCACTCACATGTGAACGTAGTAATAATAATAGCATCCCATTGCTCGTGCCAGGTTGGAGCATAACAAGCCTGCGGCCGGCGCCGCCGCTGCGGCCGCAGTCGTTCACGGTGGGCTCGGACGAGAACATCGGGCCCACGCACCCGTACGCGCCGCACCAGCGCAAGTCCAACTCGTACGAGGAGGACGCGCTCATACTCAAGGTCATCGAGGCCTACTGCACCTCGGCGCGCTGCAGGAACGCCGTCAGCTCCGGTGAGTATAGCCCCGACGATAGGAAACAACCGTACATCCATAGGTACCGTGCTTGTTTGTGCCGCGTTACTGATGCTGTAGTGATGTTTTTGTATTGTATGATCTGAAACGTGTACTCGGTAAAGTCTTTTTCAAGGACGGTCGGATGTATGAGAGGTCATGAGGTTGTTGCTGCGGTAGTACCACCGAAGGTACGTCTCTAATTTCATACACACGTTGAATGATATGATAAAATTAATAAAGCGGATGGTTTCATATTTCCAATACGATATTTTTTATTGGGTCTGTCTCTGAAACATCTATGACTATCTGTCAGCACACTCAAACACACAAATTAACGAAAAACACAAAGCGATGTACATTTATCATAAAGATTTTTTAACTTGTTGCTAGAAAACATAAATAGATATGTGTTATCAATACATAAAACATTAGACAGGATGGACTAGGTTATAATAGTTTATCCGATGAAAAACACATACTGGTGGATATCGGTCCTTTTTTCCACAATTGTGAATTTCTTAATAGATGTCTAACTCTAATATATATTGTATTACATAATATATTATGATAATGTATATATACTTTTGTATGCATATATCCTGATTATCCATTAAAAAAAATTGGAAAATGACTTATATTGGGGTATTATTATGATATTTAATATGTGCAATTTCACATAAGTGAACTTATATTTTTTAATATAAAAAATAAATAAATGACCGTCACGCCTGGTCTTTAGCGGGGTAGGCAGAGAGCACGGAGTGCCAAACATCTCTGTCCTTGCAAACCTGAAAAAAAAAACTAAAAAACCTATTTTTTAATATACAAGAAAAAATTCGTCATTCTCATTGCCGGTTAACAGATAGATACCATACTAGACTGTCAATAAGAACTCCTCTAGTGTCTTTACAATCAGCCAAACAAGTCCGCCTATAGAATCCTATTCTGAACGCAGATAGATATATTTATGACAGAAAAAATAAAAGGTTCAAATGTGTTTGAAAAAATTATAAAAAGTAGAAGCAAGTATATATAGTATTTTTGTTTTGTTTATATGTTTCACAATTAATACAAGATCGTATCAATCTAAGATCGTTAAAGTATTTAAAAAAACATCTAAATAGGATGTATCTTCGGTGCTTTGGTTAATTTTATTATTTTATGACATCCGTACATTATTAATTATATATTACCTCAGCAACAATTATCTTAGCTGTTTGTTGAATACAAACAGCTGATAACATTCATGTCGCACTGTTTGTTTGGTCGACGCGAGACTACAGTGTATAGGTACGTGTGTATACAACGCCCACATACATACGCGACAATAAAACATCTCTGAACCGATCTGAACCCTAACCGACGGTCGTGATGTGAGATGGGGTTATTATTACTAACAATTTTTATTATTATGCCTATTTAATGCATATGCGGTAAATTGTAGTGCGTTGTATCGCGGTGCAAATGGACAATGAACGCTTTGCGTTATCATATACCTACGGGGGAAAAGGTGATTACTAACATAGACTTAATTATTGTACAGTACCCAATATACCCCTGGAGATATTCGAGTCGACAAGGAGGCGACACGCGAAGTCAAGAAACCGCATAATCAGTTGGTTATTAGAATGACAGATCTGTATCTATTATTATGCATATATGTTAATATATATAAAAAAATCATATACCTAAAATCTAATCGTGTTAACCGTAGTAAGTATATATAGCGCTTGGTAAATTGAAAGAAGTTGAAGTAAAAAAAAAAAGTGTTGGTGCCGCGTCTCAATATCGTATCGATAAATAACCCTTGTATCGTGGTAGTATTTGCGTATACTGAGTAATATATTATATTCTCTTTGCATTGGAATATATATATGTATATGTACATGTTTAAATATAATAAAGGGTACACTATGCAAATGCATGATGATAATGGCATGCTTGATGTTATTATATACATATTATGTATATCTCATTTACTTTGGTACGAGGTGTATGTATGTATGTATGTGTACTGTTAGATATGAAATTAGCCACGTAGTTGATGCAGTCATGACAATTAATTAGAAACGCCTGTTATACACAATTATATTATAATGTCGTTGGTTGTTAAGTACAAAGCAGCAGCTAGTCATTGTATTTATTATAGAAAAGCGTGCCTATATAATATCATTGTTGAAATTTTTAACTTTATTATTTATTTCAACTTAGTGCCTACCTACTAGCAGCTGGAGTAAATCGAATTGATTAATCGCTTTATATATATATATCCTATCAAATATAATATTCGAATCTCTTTCTATTGTAAACGAAGAAAGCGAAAGCATATTTTACACACTAACAATGTAATATGCTCTATGTCTACACGAAATATTCATACTATGTATGTATGTATGTATGTATGTATGTATATATTTACTCAATTGTTGTAATCGTATAGAATAAGTAAAGCAACACAGCTCTCTCTGAACAAAGCACCCTATTGCTCGTGTCTACTCGGTCGTCTGAAACTTTCTATTTTGTTACATGCGGCTGCCTTTATTTGCACCTGCAGTGGACTGCGGCCACTTTTCCTTCGGTAAAGTACAAAATCACGCACTCGCTACTAACATCCCCCATCATAACTGTACCAAGCTGCCGGTCGTCCGAAGGGGCGATTCGCCGGAATACGCCGGCTGCGGCAGGTCGTCGAAAGTGAAACGAAACAAAAGCTCGTCGGCGGCGGACGCGTGCTCGTATCGGGCTCCGGAGGCGCGGCGATTGCTCTCGGAGCGCAAATTCCAGCTGAACCGGTCCAACCCCAACCTGTGGCAGTGCTCGGAGGAGCGGCGCCAGCGGCTGGGCGGCTCGCAGCCGAGCCTGGCGCCGCGCCGCGCGCCGCTCGCGCCGCCGCCGCGCGCCCCGCCCGCCGCGCGCTCCTCCACCTGGTGCTGCGGCACCTTCGTCAAGCACCTCACCAAGTCCCACCATTTCGATTGAGCCCCGACGTCTCCTTCGGGAGCTCGCCTCCCCGATCGTTTGCGGATTTCGCCGTTGCCATATCTTCCGGTCGGTGTGCGTGATTGGTTGATCGTTCGTTCTCGTCCAAACTCCGAGCGTGCCCTCCACTAACATCCATAATTTCTCGTGCGCAGTTTTAACCCGCTTGTGCAGTTTATATAGAAACGTTGAGATGCATGTTGTTCATTAAACCAAAAA
>DVPR01000976.1:0-11935 GCA_018239345.1 Oxynetra stangelandi | reverse complement strand
GGCGAGCCTTGGCCTCCCTCGACACCTACGTCCATCAACACTCGCGTTGTATATCCTCTTCGTCATTCTTTCATCATTAATATTATATTATTGTTATATAGGTACAGTAGACAGATAAAAACGAGTAGCATATAAGAGAAAAACCTAACAATAAAACATGTAGCATATAAGTGAAAACCTAACAATAAAACATGACATAGCGATTGGTGTTGTACAATTAAATTGTGTACATAGAGGGATGTTTAAACTGAATTATTGATCATGCAGATGTCCGAAATAACTTCAATATTTATTGATCATGCATGCATCATGAATTTATGGCCAGACCCATTATCAAATCAAAAACTATGGGTGAAAGTGAGTGGGGGTATGAAATGTGTTCAAGGGAGAGGAAATTATTTCTGAAAGATTATTCAAAATGTATGTAAACTGTAACTGCAACTGTAAACTTATCTATCTATACATTTAAGAGCATACTCTTAAATTTCAAAGTGATCTTAGAACTGGAAAAAGAGGGTTGACAATTCAAATACTCTTACCGTCAGTATAGGTAACTTCAGCCCGCTTCATGAGACTCTCGTGGCTGGCGCTGGGCGGAGGTGGGGGCCAGAATGGACGCCGACTCCGCTCTGAGCTCTCGTTCTCTCGACCCTCTACAGCTTCCGACATAATCCGCAAATTTCGCGCCCATGCCACCTTTACTTCGTCCGCTCGTTTGAACCGCTAAACACATAATTATAACCCATAAAAACAAAATTAAAAAAAAAAAAACAATAACGGACAAAGTTAACACCTTCACTTGGCGAAGTCGCATATATTCAGACTTTACTCGTTTCTTCCATTCTGCAGATACTTTAGACTTACTCATACTGACACTTTAATTCATAATATTTATAGTTTACACACTTAATAACAATAAGGTTAAAAATTGAAACTACAGTTAAGAAACTATGGAAATTAACAAAATCTACGCTAACATTACCAGGCGCACCGTTTTGTCAAATTTTATTACGGTACCCGATTCAGTCATATATAACTACTTATCTATTTATACATTTATTATTGTAACCTGTCACAGACAGATTGTAAACTAATACTTAATAGTTACTATAACAGAAAATTGTGTCGTATTATTTATCAGATACATAATAAAATTAAACTGGATGCTTTGGGTACTTTAATAGTAAACTTAGGGTTTTATAAATGATATGCCAGGAATAGTGAGTTCATGAAATTGCAAGCATATTATTTTTATTTCTAATAAAAAAAATGCATATAATCAGTTTAATCAAAAATAATGCAAAGGTTATTAGTGATTATTAATGTTATTTAAATATGTATATATATATATATATTTTACTATCGATAAGAGTTCTTATAGAGGATAGCAACATATTATGCTTTTATTCATAGACGTCATAGTCTATAATCTACATTGTTTCTGATTTTTGTGTAGAGCAAGTGGGTACTGCCATTTTCTGTTCGCTAATTTCGAGGATAATCTAAAGTACCAAGCAAAAAGGTGAGCATAGTAAAACAGGTACTTCTTTTTTATGTATTTGCTACCGCTTTATCTACAACGCATGCAATGTTCAGCATATTCCGCGTTTTAGGCAGCGGATTACGTAATTTTGTTGTTCCTCGTCACAAAAATTATTTACAACGAAACATCAATAATGTTGAGAGAGCAAATTCAAACGGACAAGATAGAGTTGTTGTCTACACCAAAAAGTTATTCTGTTTGTAGGTGTGTGCGTACCTACAAACTGCCGCAGGTTATGCGAAGAGGCACGTAAAAGTATGTCCTCGTATGGCAACGAGGCAGGCGCGTGGGACGGCGGTCCCCCGGGCGCCGAGGCGGAGTACGCCACGCAGCGCGCGCCACCGACCGCCGTGCCCTTGCCCACCACTGACCCCTGGACAGGGGTTAGCTACAGTCACTACGGTCCGCCACAGTACGATTACCAGGCGTACGGCGCGCATAGTTACGGTTATAATTATGATTCTAGCTACTATCAGGCTTCAGACAGCGCGTACTATGACGCCAGAAACACTTACCCTACTCAACAAAGTAGTTACGATTACCAGAAGCCGACTGAGCGACCGCGCTCTACCTATGAATCTCGCGGGTTTGATACCAATCGTCGATCGTACAGATCTAAGTCTAGAAGTCCATCTCCATATGTAAAAAGAGAGCGAGAGTACTCTAGAAAAAGAGATGCCAGTTATGACAGTGGTAGAAGACATAGGTCTAGAGAACGATCTGTTAAACCTAAACGCAAGTATACTTCAAGTGAAAGTTCCAGTTCCAGATCTCGGTCTTACTCGAGGGTTTCAAAAAGAGACAATAAGAAGAGGAGATCTGCATCTTCACACTCATCATCAAATGCTTCCTATAAAAAAGTTATTGCTACTAGAGATGAAAAATCATTAACTCCGCCTTTAAGGAAAAAGGTTTCATATTCCAGTAAACGATCAAAGAGTCCTGACAGTGACCGAAGAACAAGAAGTATAACTCCTAAATACAAAAGTGATAAAACAGGATCAAAATACAAAGGAAAATATCATTCCAGTAGAGAGTCAAAATGCAAAGAAATAAAACCAAGAGAAGGCTCAACCCCACCTAGGAAACGAAGTATTACTCCCATGTCACCAAGGGCACATAAAAAGCCCCAAAGGTCTCCTACTACTCCACCGAAAAAATCGGTGACACCGCCAAGAAAACAAAAATATAAAGAACAACGTTCAGAATCTTCTTCGAAAAGATTAAGAGATAGTTCAGTGACACCTCCAAGATGCTATGCTAGAAGTCAATCGTCTGTTAGTTCGAGATCGCGGACTAGGTCTATGACACCGAAAAATAAGCGGACTCGATCACGTACACCGATGCAACGGCGATCTAGATCAAGCTCCAGCCAATCATCTGCATCTTCGAAACCGTCTAGAACTAAATTGAATCGCCGGTCCAATCGCAGGAACTCCAGGGAAAAGTCGCGTAGCAAAAGCCGATCAAAAAAACCTGTTGTTAGCAAAAGCAGGTCGCGCTCACGGAAACGATCTAAAAGTCCTCGGAAGTCGAAATCCCGATCGCGTTCGCGGAATTCTGGTTCCGGAAGCCGCAGTCGCAGCGCCTCTGCAAGCGATGATGAACGTCGTGGTCAATTCACTGTAGCTGATCGTAAACGCTTCTGGAAATTGCATAGAACAATGCAGGAGAAGAAGGAATCTGCTAAAAGTCCCCCGAAAGAAGTGAAAGTTCCTCCGGGGGCCGTGGAGTCTACGACGGTAGATGATATAGAATACGGTGACCCACCGGAGTTAGAAGGCCCTAATTTTGCAGAACTTTTACCTACTGCAGACCAATACATGCCACAAATGCCTTCTACGTCGAAGTCCAAGGCTTTGCCGATTCCTATAAAAAATGATGGCAGTTTCTTGGAAATGTTTAAAAAGATGCAAGAAGAAACAAAGAAAACGGAGGTGGAAAAAAAACCTGAAATAAAGAAACCTACTTTGCCATTTATTGGAAAGAGGCGCGGGGGTAGGGTCCTCAAAACTGGCCTGGTTAAAAAACCGAAGGCAATAGATGAACAAACCGTTGACAACACGCCCAAGGACGCCTGGTCGCTCTATATGCAAGAAGTAAAAAAGTACAGGGAGACTTCTTGTGAAGAAGAGCGAAAAACAAGACCACTAGTGAAATAAAGTTTAGGGAATAAGAACTATTATTAATGAACCCTAGCGAATAATTTACGTGTCGTTAATAATAATTTTTTCTACTGTGAGTTATTGTAATTTATCCGTCTATTCCTTCCACTCGTTTTGTTAACGACGCTACAGCATATGAGAATAAAGAGTTTTGAAGGTGACCGTCCTGTTCTTTCGTTGCAGTAGAATGCCAGACATGATCAAATCGGCCGCGGACATCCAAACCGCTCCCTTCGACGCCCGCTTCCCAAATCAGAATCAGACAAGGTAACTTAGCTATATTATTTTATAGTTAGCACTACGGAACGCCTGTTGGCGATGGACGGTGAGCATTATTTTAAATAGGTCAAATGTTCCGCAGTGGAAGCGTCATCTCCGCATTGCTACATTCTAAAGGTAGTAAGAGAGAGAGAGGGAGCGATACAGAATTATTGATGATACCAAATAATAAAAAATTATAATAAACAATATTGTTAGTCACATAAAATATAAAATGTTGTTTTATTGAATATTTAAGCTAGACTGTCGATAATATGTGGCCGCTATATATCAATCTTTCGTGATTAGTGACGCGATAAAATGAGATAAGGTGTCTCTTGGTTAATATCAAAGTTTTATACATTTAACGTAAATCCAATTAAAAAAGCTATTTTGTGTGATCCTTTCTAAATAATGTAATGACGATCTTTGGATTTTCAAGGACGATTCCAATAAGAAATACAAAAATAATGTCATCGCTTGTTGTTTACATATGTGTGTGTCAATCTGTGCAGGCACTGCTACCAAAGTTATGTGGACTTCCATCGGTGCACGAAGATACGCGGCGACAAGTACGAACCATGCAAGTACTTTTTACGCGTGTACAAATCGCTCTGCCCCAACGAGTGGGTCGAGAAGTGGGAAGAACAGCGCGCCAACGGAACGTTCCCTGGCAGGATTTAAGAATATAATGCGTCCCACATTTCCGAGCGATTTAGCTACTGTTAATTTATGTTAAATGTTCATAGTCAAAAGAAAGATAGCAAATAAATGACTTAACGATTTACTTGGTTTACTTTACAGCGTGTTTTCAATGTGCTCCGGCAAACTTTATTATGGATGTGTACAATTGTTATGTTAGGTTTATTTACTGCAACTTTCAGATGGCATGTATTCTACTCATTTCAATAATCAATGCCAATATTAACAATCGTCATTAAATTTATTAAAATGCTCACAAAAAGATTTGACTGTCAGGCTACCGATTCTTTTATACGAATACACACACATATATATATAAACACTACAAAAGCTCTTCAGGTTTATAAGGGTTTCCTATTCAGATAAATAACTACGGCCACTAACTGATGGTAGCAATAAATAATACGATAAGTAAAAAAAGGAAATAATTGTATAAAATTGAATTTATTTCTCAAACATTATTATTAATTTGAGACATCAAATGGGTCCTGGAAAGGCTCCCTTTTCCCGCAATTCGTTCCAGTGCTCTATCCAGAAGTTCGGACAGATGGTCTCGAAATACCGCTTGAATATTTTGCAGTCATCCACGTCGCCAAGGAGGCGAGTGCACTTGTAATAATCGCAGTAGTTGTCATAACATGCCCTGGCAAACAGTAATCAGGATCTTTAGAAAAGTTCGAGCGGCGAGATGATTTCAGGTCTGGATATAAAAATCGTCGGCTTCCTGCTTAAAAAAACCATCCATTTCAGTCTGGAAGATTCGTTAAACACTGCATCTTATATCAATATGGTACTCAATGATGGGTAGAATGAACTTCTATTTTTATACATAAAATTATACAGGTAGTATATTGAACGGCATATCCTAATGGACCAAAAGAGAAAACTTTCAGAATAATACTAAAATATTCACCTGGTTTGATTCTGGAAAGGGTAGCGTGGATCGATTCGTAGCGTTCGGAATTCCTCATCGCACATTATTGTGTTTTTCAGTAAAATATATAAAAAACATATATGTAAACTCTGTAAGTACTTTTGTTGTATGACTTAACTATTTGACAGTGAACTGAAACAAATGACCAAACAAATTTCAAACGTAAATATGGATAACGACGTGCAATAAGTATATCGGGATTATATTGCAAAAACAAGTTTTTACCATTATTCATTTATTCCATATGAATCATAATGTACAAACAACAAATCATATACAAAAAAGTTTATAATAGAATCGTTAAATTTACTATAAACATAACATAGTTTGAATAATACAAATTTGCTCACCTATACTAATATTAAGATTAAAGTGGAAAGATTTGATTGTTTGTTTGTTTGTATTGAATAAGCTCTAAAACTACTGGACCGATTTGAAAAATTCTTTGACCATTAGAAGACGACATTATCCCTGATGAACATAGGCTACCTTGTACCAGGGAAAAATGCTTCGTTCCGTACTTATCTTTTTCCCGTAACTTCTTAACGGCTGAACCGATTGGGTTGAAATTTTATATGGGTATTTCGAAGCTCTCCTGGATGATTCAAAAATACATTTGGACCCGGTAGGTGACGCTGCTGACGGCATGTCTAATGTTACGGCAACTAATGTTACATAACAAAGCCGTTATGCGACTTCGAATATATATACGCAATATATTTCACTATGTATACTTTCATATATAGATATATTTTAAATTATTAAGGCAGGACAATGTCTGCCGGGTCTCCTAGTTGAATATAAAAGAGACCAGCGAATAGTTACGATATTTTTAAACGGAACTGTAGGCTTTTTGTAATATTTACAATACATGTACTGAACTGAATTTTGATTCTAAATGTCTTTCCCACAAGGCCAGCAAGCTTCTAAGTACCCAGTCAGTCATGTTTGAAAGAAGGCTAGTTAGAAACCAACAAATTACCTATGACGCAATTCGGGGATGTCTTAAGATTATGGCAAGTAACAAGGTGTGACGCTTGAACTAGCAGAGCAAGTGACGTGATGGAAAAAATGCTCATTTCTTTAAAACAGAGGCAGAGCCTTTTTTAAGCTTTTAGAGGCCTTGGGCACATTAGGTTAAAGGGGCCTTTGTGTTTGTATCATACGACTAATTTGTTGGAAATTTGATTTTTTTTAAATAAATATACTTTTCGGTAATAAATATAGGTGATAGTTTGGTGGTCTGACCGGAAAACGGGGCCCCTATCGATCGCGGGGCCCTGGGCATGTGCCCACAATGCCCATTGGGAAAGACGGGCGTGAGGTCTTGTATGTAATTTGCTACCAAAGGAACCAAAGAACATAGGATGCTAAATGGTACAATAAGTTCTCCAAATACTATACTACTACTGGATAAGTCACATCGTCTTGCTCCATGATAATATTTCTTATATCGCATTAAAAAGTATTAAAAGTAATTTTAATTTTTTTTATTTTAATTTTTTTATGTTCTGAAAGGGACACATCTTGTTCACAGCCCAGACCATTATGTGACTTCTGTTTCATAAAATAAAGGTGTGCCTAGAGGCATTCCATTTGCCAAACTAGAAGGAACTGGTCATGTTTAACTGGCATGATGCAAATATACAATTACCTTATCGAGTGAATGATAAGGAATTAAAAATAATAGAATAATGGAGAATGTTTTGAAAAATGATGATGATTGTAATACCTATATAATATATAATAATAACCTATATAATATACCTAATATAATAAGTTGCATTCTGCGTAATCTTTCGAAAAGACTATATAAGGTTTTTTGGCTCATATTCTACAGACCGGTCTACAAACTACATTTGATACGTCTGTTCAGAACGTTCTAAACAGAACGTTGACTAGATTCATGAGTAGAAAAAAAACTATTTACCATCATTGAATCCAAATGCGTATATATTTTAAACATATAAAATACTGGGTTTATTATTATTTTTTATAGTAAACAGCCATTTACTTAATAAACAAAAAAATCTTTTCATCCATATATATATATATATATATATATATTGTATTCACATTAACATCTCTATAAAGTATTTTTATAGATAGTAATATAATGTTTCAACCAGTGAAACTAAAAAAGGCAGCTTGAGTATTGTTTACATTGAAGTCAACAACCGGCAACCTGATTGCAGTTAACTACATCAATATTAGAACGGCCATTCTAGATCTTCAAATATAAAGATCTTATTTCACATTTTTATATTAAATAATGTTTGAACTAATGAAAATTGCATCAAAATCGGTTCCATTGATTTTTGTGTAATATAATAGTTGGATAAACACAAGAATGAAAAAAAAAACCGGCTTGGATTGTGAGAAGCATTGTTTTCTACATAAATTGAATGATATAACGAGCAACCTTTTATATCTCTTCATGCAGAAGTAATATATTTGTGGCACTGCTAAGTTGAAAATCATAAGATTTGAACGTAAACCAAACACGGTAAATTTTACATTATAAATTTACAAATTGAGATCCCTTTGTGTATGTGTGATAATTGTGGTGTTAATTGTTGTCTTGGTCGGAATGCTTGGATAGACTGACTGTGGCGTACTGCTGCTGTCGGAGGAGGATGCCAAGACATTGCAGTAGGCATTGCATGCTTGCTGCAGATGTGGCCTGGAACACAACATATTTACAATAAAATCATTATTATAAAGTATTATTTCAAGTTTATAATAAAAATGTTATAAAGCCATAGTTTCGATATGGTAAAAATTAGAATTAGCTTATAAATGATGAGGAGTGCAACCATGGAATTGTAGACCATGCTAAGAGTATTGCCATAGTTCTAGTTCTTACACATAACCATGGTTAGCCAGTGGTGCTACTACTACTCCAAAAAATGGTAGTAAAGCTGTAAATAATTTATTTTCTAGACTCCATGACTGTCACTTCATGTTCAGTGCACAATTGATTTCTTAGTGAATTATCTCATAGTGAGTACCTTTAGCAACAGTAAGTCTGGGTCAGTGTGAGGGAACGGAGAGTCTGAAGATTCTATACATCTGGCTAATGCTGCGTCACTGAGCTCGGTAGCCTGCAGTTGTTGTCTGGCAGATGCCATTGCATCATGGACAGCCAATTGCTCACGGGGCTGTAGTGGCGGATTCGCCCCCATGGCCTGTTTATAACATAATAAGTTCTTAATTATTTGTAACGTAGAGGTAGGATGAACTATTAAAACTCACACTAAGGTTCGCACTTATTTAATTTTAGCAGCTGTATGCTCCACAGAAAATAAGGACGACGAATGGCCCTTAAAGCAAAGGCTGGCTGGCTTATATAGGCTGGCTACATCTCCCCTCCAACAAGGATCTGTCCGCGTAGCAGCAGGGAGGAGTGACGTATCGGCTACGTAACAAGCTTGTTACATAAGGCATATTGGCTGGCTACTTCCTATGAGGTTTACATCTATCTTATTTTGATTAAAACGTATCTGTGTCTATATACCATGAAGAACATATTTATTGTAGTTTGAACACTAATGCTTATATGCCATGATGACCATTTAAAATAAGGTGATTGTCACCTCGTCATGCCCACTCATGCCATGGTCATGATGGATTTTTGTCTAGTTGGTTTTTTGGGTTATTCTTGTTGTTTTGGCCTTGTTTTATTTCATCTTCCTTCATTCTCTAAATTTTCTAAGAAAAGTTCACTGAATTACAAATGGAATTCTGAATTTATACTCAGATTCAACCAAATGAAAAAAATTTATGAATTTTTATTATTAATACTTACAGATAGAATAGGTATAACAACATTTAGAGTATTTTTTTGTCTAGATTTTTTCTGGATTTACTTTTAATTAATATGATAATTTTAAGTAATATGATTTCGATCAAGAAATTAATTGTGAGTATATAACTTCTAAATAAAACATAAAATTTCTCATCGATATTATATTAGCCATTTTCCAAAGTAACATGCTTCATACAGCAGGCGGATTGCTTTTAATGCTTACTTTTGTGTGTATTTCAGCAATAGCCCTCAGCCCATTCACCCACTCCTGCCTTGCTCTAGCATCTGTGGCCCTTAGCTTCAGCATATCTCCTGAGGCACAGTTAATTGTAAATGTGCGGGAATCTTCATCACTGGGGCATATCACTGCAGCCGCTAGGTGCGCCTAGTTGACAAAGATATGGTCAAAGTTATTTCTGCATTTCTACTAAACAGTAACTATAAAATAAAAATCTCTGCAAAGACAAAGATATTTAGCTGAATCGAATGAAATGAAATTTCTGCCCATATGTATATTAAGTAATTATATTATGATGGCCAGTGGACCTGGAGCTACAGCATATGTTTATGCTGAGATATACACAGTGTGCTACCCAGGCCATAAATGAATATGCAACACAAAATTAATTCATTTTTATTTTTTGTTAATTTAACTGTTATTATTTTATTCTGTATTGTGCTTAGTGTACACTAAAGTGTATAAATAAATACCATAGAACATGTTAGGATTTACCTAAGCTTCAACCTGTTACATTTAGCAGATGATAACACTACATAATTAATCAACTAACACTACATAAGCTGTTCAATCACTTAAAAATACACAAAAAATCCTTCTTGACTAATTACTTTTGATGATGGCCTCTAAAAGTTTAGGAAAGGCTTTCTATTGGAGTACCAAAATTTCGTCTTCCGTAATGATGTACTCTGCATGCTTAAGGGTTTGTGTGAACGAGCCGCCTCATAGTTCTAACAGACAGCGTAGAGAAAGAATTGTTCTGCGTGGCATTGAAATATGAAGTGGCGATTCAAATTTAGAAAAATAACTTACTTCACCCCTTGCAGGTTGACCCGGTTGGACGGTATCTCCCGGGCCATCGAACAAGTAGTATGACAACACTCCAGTCTCTGGATCGACCGCGAACCACCGTTGTTGCCAACCTTTCACGACATTGGTGTATTTATATAATTGCCCAGAAAGAGGACGATTTGAACATAAACCAGACGTTTTCATCATTTTATAACAATAATCGCGCTCTTATTACACGTTTTATAATAAATACATATTCAAACAACTGCTTGTCACTCATGATGTGTCAGGCAGCGACTGCTGTCAAAACTGTTTTTTCTCTCTTGTGTTAGTGCTGTGTCAATCACAAGCGAATCATAGAGTTATTATGCATAGAGTAGAGCATCCATAAGCAGGCCTATGAGTGCGAGTGTCCAACAAATAATAAAAGACGGAAGAGGAGAGACCTATACTTATCTTTGTCTAATCACCCAAAAAAAGAGAGATAATTAGGTAGCCTCATTTTCTTTCTCTTTTTTTTCAATGGGCACATTTTATGTTCGCTCCTCTACTCTATGGACAATAACTTTATGTACAAATTACTCGGTTCGAGCTAAAGCAAAATGTATTAAAAAATTAAATATATTAGAAATAGTATTCTATCATTGAAATATAAAATGTGTAATTACTATTACATGGATCTTCAGACTATTAATTATTAGCACCTATTTGATGCATCACTTCAAAACCATATACGTTTTGTTATTTTTGGTAAAATATTTGTAAAGTTAGTATGGAAAAAACGTACAGTAGGTGTTTTTGTAAAGAGTATAAAATACTGTTTATCTTGTATATCCTGCATATTATAACTATTAACAATAAAAATTATCGTCACGCCAGTTCCTTAGCGGGGTAGGCAGGGAGCACCAAGTGCCAATCATCTCTGTCCTTACAAACTTAATGTGCTTCGTCTACATTTATCAGTCTCTTCATGCATACTCGCCGGTTTCGGAGATTACAATATAGCCAAATTTGGAAAGTTGAAAAATACTATTACAAAAAACATGAGAAGAATCAGCCAAAATATGATGAAAATCTATACAGATCGGTTGATCTGGATCGTACGAAACGAATGATTATAATCATCAATGCTTCAAACGACTCGGACTATTGCAACTAATCGTTCGTGATTGACAAGCACTATAATACATATGTCACACTATAAGTTTTGTCAATATGTTGTGTTTTGTTCGTAAGTTCTCGGACTTGTTTCTTTCTCATTTTCCTGTTATACGTTAAAAATGGTTTTTAAATTAATTGGAACTGATGATGGAAATACATCAAAAATTACGTTGGACAACGGGACTTACGTTCTTGGGCGAGGTAATCTTCTTAATGTAAGTATTTACTAAAAAATAATACAATTACGTTTTTTATGTTTTTGTATTGCACCCATTCTAACTAGTTACTCATTAGAACAACTGCGGTACTTTTAAAGTATAAACATTTCTTGGAC
>DVPR01000975.1:0-11937 GCA_018239345.1 Oxynetra stangelandi | reverse complement strand
ATGTGCTGGAGAGATATAACTATAATTGCTATTCGAGTACGAACGCTATAACAGAACATATGTGCACTTTAGTCCGAAATATACAACTAGTTTTTGCTACAAAACATCAATTACGAGTTTCACTTTGTAAACACTAGTGAGTGACAAGTGTGATTCTTTATAAATATAATTATATAACATAATTTTCCCGAACGGTTTAAGTGACCTCAGCGTAATGTCTCTCAGAAGGGACGTTTCGGAATACAACTTGCTGTTGCTTTGCAGGAACGATAAAATTTAATAGCTATAAGCATCGGCTGGTGAGAAATATCAAATACCAGGCCAACAGAGATGGCACGCAGGCGCGAAACAAAAGTCGGCTGTAATTTCATTACAGCGCGCGGCCGTTAGCGAAACAATCTCAGCGAGATTACGCGCGATTCGCTCACCGCCTTCAGGCTCCAAGTCCAATAAAAACATTTATTTTCAATGCTGCAAGGTCTCCGTTTCATTCGAGCAATGAAAATTGTGTTTCGAAGAGCACTTTTCAGAGACAGTTAGTGTAAATTATGTATGAGCAAATATTTTTTGTTATTATGGAACCGCTAAATACAGCCTGAATATTATTAATTCGCCGTGTAGTATTTTTCCTGATATGTTTCTAGGACATTTCAATATGTTTTCAATGCAGTGTCAGAGTTTGTTCTGGATAGAAAACGACAACCGGAACAGATCATACGACTTCATAAACAATACGATAAGTTAAACCAGCTCGGTTCAACAGCGCGCTGCGTGCATAATGAAGCCTTCACTCTCCTCACTCGTTTAGCTTCCAACTTCATCCAACGAACACATTTGCACGATAAAGACATTATACGCTCAAAGTAAAGAGACATCGCTCTATTCATAATACACGAGTGTACGTACGAAACCACGTTCCCTCGGCTTACTTATAAAACTTTGACCGGCGCTCGTAGTGCGCGAGCGTTCTTGCATAATAAAGCGGCAAGGAAGCGGCGCCGCGCTCTGCACTAGTTTAAGCTTAACTCCAGTCTTGAGCCTTTCAACGATACATATCGCATGCCAGGGACGTCGCACATCAAGTGGATAACCAAATATCAATTAAATCATTTCCACATCATAATTCTTAAATTGGCCCGTTAGTTGAGTAGGTAAAGATCCTAATTACTCAGCCAGGAGATATCGGATCGATTTGTACTCAAAACAAATAATTGTATAATGAGTACCAGTATTTGCTTTATGTCTGGAAGTAAAATTATTATAAAAGTATGTGTATTCGCTATGTGATTACTATTCCACAAGCATATATATATATTTCTATATACATACTTTTACATACAATTGTACTCCTAGATTCAGAGTAAACACTCATACGGATATTCGTTCTGGTTGGAAATCAAACCCACAAGCTTCGAAGCCATCAGTTACAGTAAATAACCACTGCAACAAGTAGCAATTAAAACTATTAAACTAAGATATCAAGCACGCCGTGAATGGTAGTACCACACCACATAAGGGTAGCAGTGAGTTATATGCAACTCCAGACACAAAACTGTGGGTAGAATACTTTCGAAATACATATGAACTATGGCCTACGGTATCTACGAGAGCCACTTCAAATGCCATTATTGTATTCGGTCAGCACAAGTTCAGCGATAACAGTGCAATATTTTTTCCTTCACTAACAACTTTTGGAGTTTGACACCGTAGTAAAGAGTATACTTATAGACATGCAAAGTACAAAGAAGAAAAAGAAGAGATGAATACAATATTGTAGGCGGTAGAATAGTTCTGCGGTCCCCGAGATCGCTTATGGCGCGACACAACAACGCCGTCGTCGCCAACGTATTCTTTACGCATAATGAAGCCATCAAATTTCTCACTCATTTAGCGCTAACTCCGCACCGCATTTACACGACAAAGAGCTCGGCGCGGCGGCGGTACTCCTCTCATTATCTACGCAAACTCAACTCTTGTCAACACGAAATTCTGTTATACGTACATACGTTCTATACATCTAGAGAATGTTCCTCCACATCCATAAATTGTTTAATTACAATTGATTATGTATAAATAGTCGAGGCAATTATTTATGTCATATTTATACCATGTGTCCCGACGCGTCACGTATCACTCGTGGCCATGTATCACTTGTCGACGTGAATCGTGCGTTCAATCAATGTTCAAGCCAAAACAATGCTAAAATTATTCAGCAGCCGCCCTCAACTTTCCTTAGAATAAAAATAAATATCTCGGAACATCAACGCTTCCGGTCATGTCATTCCGGACTGAGGAAATCCTGTGCTATGACAACAATATATGTATATACATATACGGTTTCAAATACAGATATTCTTTACAACTAAACAGTTGGGTTTATTAGTCAAATACGAGTATTTATCCACCCACCACCATTGATTGGACCAAGAGCGCGGTCTAGTTATCATTTTGTAAAAATAACAATGTTGAAGTAAATCCGATTAGCGACAAGCAAAACAGACATCACGCTTTGCACTAACGCAAGTTAACAGCAACTCACTCGGTCCGCACAGTTAACGCAGTGCCTGCTCGCGGCCGGCCGCCGTGCATATTGAAGCTGTCAAACTTGGCACTCATTTAGAGGCAAACTCTTCACAACATATTTACACGACAAAGTGCGCTGTGACCCTCATTATCCGCGCGAATTGAACATTTATCACCGTACGACATCGTTCAATTTTAAAATAATTACGTATAACACAACTTTATTTAACCAGCAATAGTGCTAGTACATAATTATTATATTCTTTCCGTCAGACCTTACCGGTTGTTCGGAGAATCCGATAATGTTTTAGTGGCTCACAAGCCCTAATAAAAATTATGTTGATGTATTTGTTTAAAAAATATATTGGATTGCTACGCGTGGCGCACTAGCTCTGCCTATTTTAAGAAAATGATCAAATCGAAAAGTAAAACTACTCATGAAGCACACGTATTTTTCTTTAAAAATAACCTATTATGATCTGGATGAGTATATGGAACTTTGCACTCCCTCACCACATTTGCACATCAAAGACGAAGCGATACGACGGTATCCTCATCTAAACCTACGATTTATATTTTCAGATTCTTATGGTACAGAGCGTCGCAAAAATATTATAATGTACATACATATATCATACGATGCATACATTATACTTAACTTCAAATGAACGTATTTGGAATGATATAAATGACTGCACTCTTTATTTTGTAACTTTGAATAAAATACAGTTTTTAAGCATTTTTATAATGAAGCATTTAACTGAAAAATTATTGTCTCCTGCGAAAGACAAATCGAAATACAAAATGTCTACAACAATCAATGTTTTGCCACAAAAGTAGATCTGAACTAAAAAAGATATTTATTTTAGCATTAAAAGTCGTTCATTTCAGCGAGCACAGCCGCTGGCGTGCTTCATTTAAAAGTAAATTGTTGTTGGGTCCCGACCTCCGCTATGTCATTCGCCGTGACAAGAGATTAAGCATTTGGTGTACTCGTAGCGTTCATTCCATTTTTCAAATAAAAAAAAAGAAAACGGGTTGGGATAAAGGAGCTATTGGCGAAAAGTACTTCTATTTACTTATTCACACACTTACAAATTGAATAATATTTAAAATAGGGAATTGTTAATTCGTGTGCATTATACAAATAAATACTAGTTTATGCCTGTAATTTGGGTGGCAAACGCAATAGTATACGTTATGTTTTTAAATAGATGGCTTTTGTTTTTTTTAATAAATTGAATGTAAAAATACCGGCGGACGTGACCACCGCCACCGTAGCCGGCCGGGATACCAGGGGGGTTGGCAATGCGATTTGTCTTCTTTGTTCTACAAACGAATTAACAATGAATCTTTAGTACAACATATTCAACTAAATAATGCATACGGACGGTCCGTCAGAGGCAGTACCGTCGCTACGACATACCTACTTCTACCGTAAAGTCTACAATTTTTAATAAAACAACTCGTGTTGGGGTCTGAACGATTTGGTTGCCGAGCTATGCCCCGTACTGACTGCCATCTGCCTTCTCCTACTTCAATTAATAAAAAAAATACACGAGGCTTGGCAGGTTAATTATGATAAAATATAATGAAAATGCTTTGCAAATAGATTTTAAGTCAATGAAAAATATTCCAACTAAATATTTTAAATGTACTACAAAAATAGATTATGAAATAGACTACGAATAAACTAACTCGCGGACATTCGATCACTCCTTTCATATCGTTTTCGATATATGATATATGCAAGGGATAATTAAAAAGTGTTAACTGTCGCGTTAATATTTAAGTAAGACAAAATAAAAAATAACATCACAATACCATTTGAGCTGAGGAATGTGATTCCTTAATCCGAATTGGAGAAGTGAGGTGGAGAACAGTGCAACCTTGCCGCAGCGGTGGGCCTCAAATACTAGGTGAACTAGGAAATGTAATGCAAATCGCGTCAAAAAATCCTATGTTTCCTCTAAATACCTTATAAAATGCATGCAGAAGCCCTGCAACATAAACAAGATACATGCCACGGAGTAGCTACACCAAGAGTGGCGTGCAGGTGTGCTAAAAGGCGAAATCTGTTTAAAACGGGAAACAGCTCCTGGCGGAGCCATTACGATTTGCAAGTTTTCCCGTGAAATTACTTACAAACTTGTGAATTACGAACCGTTCGGAAAGTTCGGGCGTGAGTGGGCTGAAATGGACGAAGTGAGCACAACAATGACGAAATATAACAGCGGAGGGAGGGAGGTGCATCTCATCAAAGTGATAATGCTTAAGACGGAAGCTTTAAATTTTACTTTTGTCACAATTCAATCATTTTAATGGAAGAAAGCTTTGAGGCACTTAAAACTTAGAACAATAATTTTTGGACTATTTCGTTTGTTTGAGCTGTGCGCTCAGGTTCAACTTTGTTTGCTTTCTCTTGGATATCCGCAGCGAGCCGTTCTACAAAACAATGTAAATGTCGTTACGTTTTTTAAACTAAAAATGTTAAATACAAACAAAAATGAAAATACTGAATATAATGAAAATCCTATACACGGTTCGTTCGGGGAAGTACCACCGCTATACCTATTTCTGCTGAGAAGTAGTTGTTATTAAACAATCTGTTTCAGTTTTACGAGTACTGTTGCCGGTCCACGTGTATAGTAGAGGCAACTATATCAGTCCTCAAGAGTACCACTTGTGTGACCGCCCAAGAATAGGCCAAATAGTCCTGTTAAAAGTCGGTTGTAAGTCCACGGGCGGCAGCGGCCACTCGTGACTGCTGCATGCACTCTATTCACATATAAAAGCCGCGACACCTACAAGTATATGACATTTTTATCTGGAATTTTCTTAATAAATTATTTTAGGTCGATTGTAAACATAGCTAGGGTTTTGTATTATTTTATTATTTGTGTCAGTATCTGTATTATTTGTGTCATATGAAGGTGGCATAGTAGTTATCGGAGTTTCTCAAAATCTACACAATTCACAGCTCGACACGCCGCATAACCGATATGCTTATTTCCGTCTGTCGAACGTGACAAACACCACATCCTAATACTTACCTGCCTTGCCGGTATATAAAAACATTTGTGTATTATGCCACCAAACGAAAAACGGATAAAAATAGGAAAAATACTAATTCAAAAATTCTTATAAGGTACGTCGCCACTAAATAGCACGTTATATCACTATGAAACAATAAGTATCATAACATTGACTATAACTGTCCAAGTATAATAACTCTAAGTACCGTCTTACTGCTTAGTGACAGAAGACAGACAACAGAAAAAATTAAGAAGCACTCAGAGAGAAAATGCATAATTTGCATTTGTACTCCCGGAAATCGAACCCGACACTCTCAGCACGGTAGACCGGGTGTGGAGACCAATGTAAGAAACACGATGCCCGATAATGTGAAAGAATTTTAAAGAACTGAAACATTTTAAATAAATCTGTTGAATTAAAGTTCTCACACTCGCAACACACGTTTATTTGGAAAAAGGACATGGATTATTTTCTTAAACGGACATTTAGATAAAAAAAATCTAAATCCCTAACGCCCTTAACCCTTTGAATAAAATCCGTTTGTTACCAGGACATCATGGACAAAAGATAGTAAGGGCTGTGTTCGGGGCATGGATACGTCTCGGAGTAAAAAGAATGAGCCTTTAAAAGTTATTTTCTAACGTAATTTTTAAAAATATTATGACTAAAAACCGTAACAATATGATTCAATCAATTATTGGTAAACTTTTTGTACCACTGCGTTATGTCCAAGATTTCGTTAGTAAAAAAATGAATAAAAAATATACACGTTAAATTTTAATATAAAAATTGCAATAAAGTGGTGTGTTGCGAAATGTCTAAAGAGTTAAGTTTGTTCTACTTTAGCACCAGGGTGTTATAAGTCCGGAGGCGGAGAAAGAAATCTCCTCGGATCTAAGAAAAAAAAAGACAGCAAAGAAGGCAAGTTTTGAACAAAAACGGCCGCACAAAGGAGACGCATTGATAATACCGTCTCGTTTTAAACAAAGTGTTGTACTGCGGTAGAACCGAAAAGAAAAATAAGGGGTAAGCGAGCTCAAGTACGGTAGAAAATGAGGTTGGATTTCAAAACAGAATGAACGCATGAATAGTTTTATCTGTGCGTATACGCTCGTACATGTGTGTATATTTGTGTGCAGAGATAGTATTCGTATGAGGTAGCTGCATTTATTTAAAATGAGCAATATGCAAATATAGCTATGCGAATTCACGTTATTTAATTGTCAAACACAGCTTTAAATCTCAAATATCAATCATCTCATTATATTATAACATTTTTAAAATTCAAATTTTTATTCTCCATTTAAAAATAATATTATATGCCTAAGAAAATACATCATACCTGCAAACTCGGCGGACAGTGGTCGAGAAGTTCTAGCATGTGCTGTATGTTCTGAGCGTCCTGTATCACGAAGTTAAGCTCCATGTCGAACTCGCCGCCTACCAGCTGGAACAAAAAAATAAAATAATTATCTCACCTTCACGAGTTTTAAACAAACATTAACGTAATTCCAAGCGTGCACACTTTAAAGATGTATATAGTTTTTTTTTATCAAACAAACATTTACATAAACAGCCTGCAGATATGTACGAGTATACCTACTGCAATGATATGAGAATAACTAAATATAATTTGCAACTTCGTTCAGCCCTATAACGTGTTAACTCCTTTTCTGATTCAATAATAATAAAATCGAGTTCTAAAATAGAATTGACAAAAACAAACAAAACTTGCATTGCATTAGAGTTTCCGGATGCATTAAGTCGTTTAAATGAAGTTCGTTCAACAAAATCCACCGCTCCGCGCAAACTGTGCACGGTCAATTAGTTTAGTTGGCTTTTGGTTTCTCCGAACCGATTCCATTCTATGGCCGGAGCATTTTCTGATTGATTGATGAAATATTGGCCGTTTCTTGAAAAGTTGGCGACACAATAGGGTGTTGTCGCAGCTGTGTTCGACGGACATTCAATTTGTGCGATCGGTCAATCTCTGTATAGCCTACGTGCGCCTGGTGCCCGGCTCTTTTGTGTTCGTCAACAATAGAGTCAGCAGAGAACATGAAAAATAACAAGCTTCGTATGTATATCGACGAGTGCCCCTTCTTTCTCCAGTCATTCAAAGCGATCGTGGACATTGTCTTCGTGCAGGTTCATTTGGTGAGAGCGGGCAACGTCGACTCTTGTCGGTTGTTTAACCCCGTGTTTAAGAAGCTTGTATAATATGGGTCCAAAAATTGTATAAACGTTACAAGTACATCCCCCAAAATCAGTACAGTACATACAAGAAACGTCCCCCAAAATCAGTACAGATTACGTAGGTGGACGTGTGTCGTCATCGCGGAACATGTTTACACCGACATTAAACGCACTGTTCTCCGCAGATCATGAAACTTCTCCGGTTTACTATGACGTGCCTAGGCAGTCTCATTTTGTCCTACATTTTCGTCCTACAGAGAGCTAACCAAACGTCGTCACTGTTCTGGCTAATAAAATAAAAATAGATTTAGAATGAAAAAAATACTTACAAGTAACTACTTCGTTATGAATATGTGTGATTTCATGGGAATTGTTAACATTTAAGATACCAGGAATTCATAAAAACCAAGTAGATATCTCCCATAGAATAGTTCCTCTCAAAAATCGTGGCGCAGTATCGAAGGCGGGGCTTAAAGCTCCCCATTATTTTACAACAAAACCATACGTTACAAAAAACGTTGAAAAAGGATAGACATACTTCGTACCTCCCTTTCACTCATTGTTGCTCTGCATAGTTTTATAGTAGTAACCCCTCAAATAATTTGCTCAGAAATACTTTTCAACCCTTATGGTGTTAGTGCACTAGGCAATAATAAAAATAGAAGAGTTGGCATCGGAATGCGCTTATGGTGTTTAGATATTGTTAGTTACCATTTGGATGTCGTAATGAGATAATTTTATAACACAATGACCTTTAGGGTAATATAAATTTATTTTGAAATTTTCCATATTACACTACCCACCTAATTGGCATTTCCCAAAAATGACGAAAGATCATTTATTTTGCGTATTGTTAAATTCTATTTATTATTAAAATATCTTTTGACCATAATCAGTAGGTAACACTTGGCTCTGGTCTGTCATTAGAAGTTTGAAGAGTGAGTAAAAAAAGTAATTAGGTGAACAATGGACACACAGTGCCCCTAGGTACTAGGAATTCATGAACCGCCAGAAAATATACATTGATGACGTGTCTAAACGTTATGGGTGGGGCCGCAAAAACAGGACCCTTGTTTATGAACGAGACAGTTACATATCGCTCTCCTGTATCGTTTTTGTGCCGCTATTCCTGTCCTTGTCTATTGAATAAAGTTGGAAACGTTTCGATGCTTTGTGTGGGGTGAATTGATTGTAATTGAATTACAGGACACAAGTTATGTGAGCATATATTCAGGTAATTTTAATGATATACAATATTCTTGTGTGTAAAGTTCAAAACAAGTATGAAGTTTTTAGTTTTAAAAGGTAAAGAAAAACAAAATTACTTTAGAGAAAAAATAAACGACTAATAATAAATGTTCACAATAATAAAAGAAACTGTGCGATTTTTATTTCTAAAATAACAGGAACCTATGTCGTTAGCACACGAACATCAGAATATTTGATTCAAATATATAATATCCATTATCGTTTACTTGCTAAGCTGGGTCGGAAGCAGCCACCAGATTTAAACGGGAAAGTTTGCAGTAGATCGCTCCACGCCACACCTTAGTGCACATGGAAGCTGCTTATGAGTGAGAAGAAGTAGACTAAGAACTAAATCTGCCGATACTTCTACATGGCTATATAAATAATCATTGAAGAAAACTAAAATAAATATTTAAATCATGGAACAATTTTTTTTCGTTCATATCAAAAGAATCAGATCAGAAGAATCAAAAGAAATCAAAGAGAACAACCATCATTTTCTTTACAAACACTGAATATTTTGCTATAAATACATGCAAATTAATGCAAATAATACCACATCTTGTACACAAGTTTCCAGAGCAGACACCGTTAATGCACGTTACATTTGATCGTATTTTCGTTACTCGTTACTTCGCAACTCATAGCATCTCTATTATGCCAACATGATATATTCATATGGCAATAATGATTTTCGCTGCTTACAAACTTATGAGTAGACCCTCCCTACACTAGCGACTCCGTGCCGAGATAGACTTTTCATAATAATGCTGAAGGGTTTCCCTCCGGCCTTTTTCTTTCGATGTGACCCCTCTAGGCTGTGACGTGCGGATCGGGCTAACAGCCTCCAACGGCTCGATAGCGATAACATGTATTTATGGGATGTTGTCGTTTATTCAAATAATAGTTGCCTGCTTGTGTACGTAGCTACACGAGAAATAAACTGTGATGCTCAAGTAACGGTTACACAATGAAATAAATGCTCTAAATAATTTCGTTAATAAAAAGGCCAAGACCAAGTTGTCTCTCTAACGATATAATCGCACCAGCCGCCTGTGGCACTAGTAAATACTATCGCGGCCATGCGAATTAGGGTTACCAGAATATTTTTTACTTAAATATTTTGATCGAGGCCAGTGTAGTTTAAACAGATAAAAATGGACATGTATAGCGGAAAAAGACAATACGTTGCAATGATACATGATATTCTGCGTTGGCACAGCGAAAAACAGGTTTGCAAAAGAAATTTACTTTGTGTTTCACCTAGTTTTGTCACATCCGTATAACTTGTGGCATTAGTCTTCGGACGGTGTATTCCCGGAATAATATAATCACATGAATAGAGCTTTCAAGAAAAGGTCAAAGTTTCTTGTTAGCTATCCAAGTGGGTGTAATTAGGTTTCATATGATAAACATATCTTGACATCAAGTCAAGTAATGACCTGCAGATTTGCCCGTGTATAATATCATTTTAGTACACTACAAAACAATAAAACACCTCAACACTCCAACTGGATTTGCTAGCAACTATAACCATACAACAATGCAATAAGTTTATTTTAATCATGTCTATAAAACTTTATATTTATTTTTATATATCTAACTGAAAAAATTTAGAACTTTGCCTATTAAGGAATTACTATGGTACACCGTTTTCACAAATTATTGCGAACATGCTTAGTTTTATAGCATACAAATGTAATACGAGTTACGATAACTTTAAAATAAATTGCATTCCGTTTATATGACGCAGCAGCCCTAGCACCGACATGGCCGGTAATTCGATTTGGCGCCCGGTTATCGCCGACGGCTATATCCGAACGGATCCGGTTATGGGCTAATGGCGTTGTCGCTATCCGAAGCCGGGTATCCAAGGTGATTTGGCAAAAATAATTATTAATGTAAGTACGTACCTAGATACAATTACAAAGACTGTGGAATTAGGTTAATGCGAAAATGAAACATTTTTGTTGACGAAACGTTGATATAAAGTTGTCTTTATAAGTAATAACTTATGTGTAACAAACTTCATATTTATATTAGATTAAATTACTTGACACTACCTCCACGAATTTTTCATCGCAAAGCAGCTGAAGAAAAAAAGGAAAACACATCCTTATAAGGTGTTCTTTGAATACAATATGATAACTGCGAAGTTAGCGCCCGTATCGTTCTTTCGACACAAGAATCATTTAAAATAATACCTAAATTTCATAAAACATTATGCAGAGCATTAATATTGTACGATTCGAATAGTAAAAAAAGAAAACACTAACTAAAGTAACACAGAAACACAGGCAGGTCATTTTATAGAAATAATAAAATATGAGCGCACGTGTGTCAGAGTATGTGAATGTGCGTGTGTATAAATTAAACGCCTAGTTTGCACTCGTTTGCGTAATTTAATGGCGCCCAGTTCCAAATTAAAACATTAAAAGAGCTAGCCGTGCAACCATGAAATTACCAGGCAGCCGCCATTTTTATTCAAGCAAAAGCACCAGGCTCGCATAGAGTTACAGAGCTCGGTGGTTTCGCATTTTACACGGTATGCCTAATCGTCGAAGAGCTCCATTTGAAGCTATAAACTTAGGTTTAAAAAATCAATTTAAATAAAACATTAAAGGTTGAACATGTAAAAACAGATGGCCCAAGAGAATATGAAAACTTCGTTTTATAATTAATGGTACTGATATTGATATTTAATACATTGACATAAATAAAGCTATTTAAATACTTGTATGAGTAAACACAATGTTTTCCCTTTCCTCCACACTGTTCCCGTTTACTCGCGTCTTTCGCGTGCTCTTACGCGGTGTGCCCCGCAACTATCCAATATACGTAGCGTAATTACAACGATCAGCCCGCCTGGGACATGTCCCTGTGGTCACATTAAAACGCGACGACGCTCCTCCGCATCCTCGCTCAACAGCAGGC
>DVPR01000974.1:0-11938 GCA_018239345.1 Oxynetra stangelandi | reverse complement strand
TAATCCTTCTCATTCTGAGAGGAGACCCGTGTCCAGCAGTGGAACTTTCAATGGGTTGCTGATGATGATGATGATGATGGTTTGTATAACTACGTATTTTACGTATTAAAATAAATTGAGACACATTATTTGCTTAAGGTTAAAGTCATATATTTTCATCGTGAAATGTTGAAAAATATAACCATACAATCATTTGATTATAGTAATGCATTATGGTTACTTTTATATTGAATTATTGGGATTCATTCTTCCCGAAATTTACTCGCATTGAAAAGTGGGCTTCTTAAATACCTTAAACATCTTCCAGGCAGTATCGAGATTTGCTTCGACAAAAGTTAACAGCCAACGCATACATTAAACACTTTCAAAACGCCAGAAAGGACTCTTGCCAGTGACGTCCAATATCATCTACTCTACTCGTATATAAACTTCCTACTATAAGAACCGAAGCCAATAGTCTAACGCCTAGGTACGTTAAGTATTTGGTCAGCAAAGTAAGAAAGTGATCGCTTACTATCTGTGACCATAACTAGACATGAATGTGCTACTTGTAAATCATTGGGGAATTAACGATTGCTTGAATTACAACAAATTTATTAATAAAGCCGTGACTCATTAAATATAGCTACTCCACTTATACATGCAGTCATGTAGCACAACTTGCACCACACGTGTGTAAAATATTTTTGTTATCAATTCTACAAAACAATTAACAACGTATTAATTTTATCCTACCTAACGGAAAAAATATGTTGCTATGCATCGCAATATTATATACCAAACATATATACCAAAAATTAGATATTTCCACGAAAAGCGGTGGTAAAATAAAATAAACAAAAGAATACAATAAAAATATCACAACTCGAAGTATCGTTCGCTTACCTTAACATTCTGTCCCGTTTATCCGGCTCGATTCCAGTCTGAACGTCAAGCGCGGAGAACTTCCATAATGCTTCGCTGGTCACCACTCCGAACAGCAAATCGTACTTATTTTGAAACAGTCGTCTCCCGCTGTCACTTCTCTTCATGTGCACGTAATTCTGGTTCATATTGTTCAGCGGTCCAAAACTAGGAAAGTCACCGGTGGAGTACGCGGTTAGAAAGTCCTTCGAAAAGTCGGTTTTTATGACCACACCATCAACGGACGGTCCGAACGCAGTCAAAAAATTTGGTGGAGATATGTCTATTGATAACAACTCTTCGATACTCGCGTCCCGTAAGCAGTCTACTATGACCTCGTGATCTTTCGCCATATCCTCTGGTATACTGCAGTTCATATGCTTCGCTAACTTTATTGAGTAGTAGACAGGATCGTCTACTATCGCCCATGAACTTAATGCTGATCCGGATAGTAAAATGGATCTGTGAAAAAGACCTATAAACAAAAAATCTGTTTTATTCATCTTAGCTTTAACACCTTTCCATAATAAAATAAATATGTATGAAATGTGTAATATCGATTCTGTAACAGTATCATATGAGCCAAGTAAATAATCAACTCTCAAATAATAAAAGCTTCGTCTGAGTAAAATAACAGCCCGAACATATGATCAAACATGAGCTTTTTCAACCACCCTCACATTTAGGGCTATCAACATTATAATTTGAACATACATTTGGCTGAATCCCACTGTATTTTATATATTTATCTTCTATCAACGTAGGTAATATAATCTTTCTTTTTCACGAGATAAAGTTTTCCTCAATGTAGATAAATGCAAAAACGGCTCCGAAACTCTGACATCCTATTTTAGACTTTTTACGCCGTCCACTCGATTACGCCGAACAATGAATACGTAATGAGATCTTCATTTATCTCAACGCTTACATGTAGAAGTCATCGTTATGACTTGAAAAGTTTGAGCATCTAAGAACTTCGAACGTGCTTTATAGAATTAAATGATATCTGTAGGATCGTCAAATTTTTTATCTTTTAAAAAGACAGTAACGACTTTAATACAAATGAACGAAGATTTTATATCTATACATTTAAGATTATAAGACGTTTCTTTCACGCTACTAGAAACGTTTTGGGAACTGAGCAAGCGCAAAAGTATCAACGTATGTATGTAAATGTAATAAAATAAAATATAATTACAACTATAGAGGCTACTATCGTATCCACTTCATTTCTAGTTAAACAGCAAAGTTACTTTGCTCATTGCGAAAATTCCCAATGAAATTTTAACCGATATTGTAAACTACGAAATTCACATGACATCATGCCTATCAATGTGATAATAATTTCTATACAATCGGCAACATACAGGAATTTAATAAAAACTTCTTTTAATTGGGCTAATGTAGCTTTGTTTCGATATAAGCATATAGATTTACTGTAACGACTTATTTCGTTAGTGTAAAAAATTTTCATCAGTTTTCGTATTGTATTTTATTATTTACCTAGACCCCTATTTAGTGACCTGAATTAAGTTTGGGTTAGGTTTTTTTCCCTACAAACAGTGCTACTTTGATTCTAAGTAATGTCATATCGCACTGATACATATGTATGTTTCGACTTAATGTCTTTTATCAATAGTATTTGTCTTAGAAATGTCCAGTATTTAAAAATATCTTTCCGCGTCGTTGAGCGTTAGCTCAGCTAACTTTGTTAATTTTGACGCGTTGCCGGTTTATAAAGAAAAAAAAGAACAAAATCCAGGTCGGATTTTGTAATTTTTGATAAAAGATGAAGAACGCTTTAATCGGCCTAATTGGCAAAAGGCCGTCAAAATGGTCAATTTAACTTCTATTTAACTACCGACTTTTCAATCATTAATTAGAACTAAATTGAAGTGATAATTCTCATATAATATAGTTTATTATATTACAGCAATATATGTATGTATAGTACATATAAATGTATATACTCATATACATACGTATACATACATAAAACATTGTAACATTTTAAAACGTACCTGGCATGACAGTAGGGGATATCATGAGGAAATTGATGCAGGCAGCTCCTGAACCATGACCCATGAGCGTAATGTTCGTTGGGTCTCCTCCAAAAAGTGCAATATTCTGCTGCACCCAATGTAAGGCGGCTATTTGGTCCATAAGCCCATAGTTAGCCACTCTCGCCTTGAGGTGTGGCGCCGGATTTGCGTTAAGGAATCCTGTTTGAGGAGCATTGGCGTTAGGTGTAAAAAAAATAATTAAAAATAAATATAAAGAAAGGTCAATAGCATGATAAAAAATATCAGCAGTTAATAGATATATATTTCTCTCAAAATCAAAGAAAAATATAATTAGCATCATAATTGTTGTAAGATTTCATGACTTATTGGCATAATATGTCGGTGATAATTCTTGAGCATTTGTAAGTCGCTTATGCGAGTATGTACATAGTACATAATAAGCGCGATACAGCGTGAAAAAGACTTTTTACATTTTGGCATGAGATCCGTGTCCAGTCGTCCAACAATAAGACAGTAGACAATAATAATGTTATATAATTAACTTCGAATAATTATATTTTGTATTGTCTTTTCTATTGGAAAAGCTACTAGGAAACACTAACTAATATACCAAATCTCAATGAAATGAAACCACTTCATTCATATAGTTTAACCCCACGTTGCTAACTTACTCGTACGCGTATTCACCCGCGTAAAGGAATTTACGCTTAGGTATCCGAAAATTTATACCCGGTTCAAATCCATCGGACGTGAGTTATAGGTTTCGGGAACCTATTTTTCCCCGGAGACATTCTGCAGACGGAAAGGGCTCCCGCCCATCTATTGAAACGCCCTAACCATCTTTTAACGCTGACTACTACTTTTTTTGTTGGCGAAGTGTTCACACAATTCTTTTTTAGGCTTATTTTATTCCTGTTTTGTTTCCTAATTTGCATTTTGTATAATGTAAAATCAAGAATAGAAAATATATGAAAAAGATCTCTTTTAGAATATTTGTATTGTTTAATATGTCATTCTCGTAGAGTACTACACTGGCTTAACGCAATTCACGATTTTTGTGTTAACTGCAGTTACAACTGCATTGAGTTCATACATGACAAACATACACTAGAGTTTATTATCTTTACCATAATTGTCTTGTTAGTCATTTAAAAATATGTCAATATAGATACTATAAAAATATAGATACTAAAAGGGGGTAATATTTACAAGTAATGATTAGAATTTAACACTTCTACTCCACTTTTGTTATCTATAACAGTTATAATGATAAAACAAAAGGATATTTATTAATTTATCGAACGTATATATCATTCGTAACATCTCAGAAAATGACCGTCATAAATAAAACAGAAAAATATTATCTGAAAAATGTTTTAAAGACCACTATCGGAGACGACTCTAGAAATCCATTATTCATTCGCTGCCATTATTCATATTTGACACAATAGAAATTTTCACGAGACGATATTAAAATAAGTTTCACATAAAATTTCAATTTCGTACCTCAGTGATTCAATATTAATTAGCGTCTAGATATCAAGCGTAATAAGAATTCAAATTTGTATTGGTAAATATTACTGATTTAAATATAGAAATATACATTAGAAATTCGGGAACGTATTGTTCCCACGGCCTCCCATTTAGAAAATTCTTATTACATGTGTATCATTTTAAATATAATGACTTTAACTAAAATCTCAATATTTAAATATTCTAATACATACATACCTAATACATACAATACGTGTCTATGGTATTAATCTTGTCACCGAAAAATTCTGTCACAAACTAACATCCCTTGTTACATAAATATGATAAATAGATCTCTTTCATAATTATAAAATTTTTAAAGGCGCTAAAATAATCTCTCTACAGTTCGCCTCGAACACCATCGCTGCTTGCTTTATTGGTTTTCATTTAAAATATGCAGGCAGACACTAATTTAATCCAAGCGATCTTAATCCTCTAGTGTCATGGCTAATCAGGTACAACATTAAAACCACACATACCAGTGCCAAGTATATAGGTACATATGTACTCGTAAATCTTTATTAATTCAAAAAGACTTCATGAGATATATATCCCCGCTGATAACTCTGTGCATACTGGTTTTTTTAAGAATTTCGCAGCAAATTTGTTAAATAAAACCGCCTCGCACTCCACATTTACAAGCAACAACAAACGTGAAATTTAATGCATACGAAATTGAGGTATATTTCGACGGGCATGTGTTGGCGCCAGGTGCAACGGAAGTGTTACTTCGGGCTTTCTACATTATATTTCCAATAAGTACACCAATTGGAGAACTCAGCATATTTATGTGTAGAGTTTTTGAAATATTTATCACAATTTCTAATACGAAACAACTTAAACGAGATTCACGTTTCAGTTTTAGCGTACGGCTTCGTTTACGCAGATACGTATTATATTTCCATAAACCTCTGATCTGTATTTCATTATTATATTTCATTTTAGTTTAGTTTTTTATTTAATTTAGTTTAATTGAAAGTATTATCATTTGTTCTTTATAATTTCAATATTAAACATTACAACCAAATTATGTTTATGTTAATAAAAATATGATTTTTTAGGACTTTAAGATGATGTAAACTATACCAGAGAATTAGAGTTTTGTATAAAAACTTCACGGGTGAATTATTACCATATTTCTAAAAGTGTATTATTATACTTACACCTACAATTCAGCGATATACCCATATCAATGTTACAACTACAAAATATACGCTGTTAGTTTTCCTGTTTTTATTTAAGACACAGTGTACAACCTCACAAGCGAGGCGCTTTATTGAGTTGTATTTTGACGAGCGTGTGTTCACCAGGTGCAGTGTAAGTATTGCTTCGTGCTTTTCATTATACTTTCAATAAGGCTACTACGAACTTGTGTGCTTCATTTTTATACGTAGAAGCTTTATAAGTTTATGGGTTTAATTATCATAATATTTTGAAAATTATATTGTAGACAATAGCAGGTATTTCTCATATAACATAATAATGATAATATTAACCGTCACGCCAGGTCCCTAGCGGGGTAGGCAGAGGGCACTGAGTACCAATAGAACATAACATTACAAATAGATGGGAACATCAAATGTTAACATGAATTCACCGGTTACAGTTACAGTTACAGTTAAATATATTTTCTCTTACTCTTTGACATTGCCTATTGTTATATCAAAGCGCTACCTAATTACGTTTATATGTACTAGCTGTACCGTAACTTCATCGGTTACAGCTTCCATAACAATAATAACACCATTGTTAAATGAACTTGTACTTCCTAACTGCATCTTGGTCTGCTTATAACAAAAATTATATTGTCCTTTATGTAGCCCCCTTATACCTACAATCTACAATTAGGTCTACATTAAACTTCGTGAAATTCCGTCCAGCAAATTCGAGTGTTTCAGCACCTTCCATTATTCCATTTTAGGAGAAGCGGCTTTTATATTGAGAGTGTTTGTTCCTGGTGGCCAGAGTAAATAAACATTAAAGAATATTTTGAAGAACGCTTCGGTTCTAGATTTTTCACTATATTATTTCACCGTTCTATCACACACAATAATTTATCTTAAAAAGACGCACAATTTTTAGTTGAGTTGATGGAAGCAAGGCGGTATTTGAAGCCCTGCTTTAAGAATATATAGTATATTAAACACGCCAAAATATTATTGCTATATTATTGCTATATATATATATATATTATTGCGATACGTTTAATCAAAGACGGCCAAATCAGATTTTGCCTAAACGCCAAAATTCATATTCAAAAAATAAAACTGATTACACACTATTACTTGTGCATAAAATTAAACAAACTCTTAAGTATGGTAATGAATGCGATCAACTTGTCATCGCTAAGTAATTTTATGGAGGGCGGATTTACTCGTATATTGAATATTCATTTCGAACGGTCACATACAATTATTTGTACATGTATTTTAGTATTCCACTCGCTAGGAAGCCGTTTATTGACTTTTATTTTAGTTAGCATTTACATTATTTATATAACATCTACATTTATGGCCAAAAAAATATTGTTATAGCTGTAACGTCATTCACGATAGCTTATATATTACTTAGGTTTATTAAATTTGAATCTAGAACAGCGGAGAACGCGCACTTTAATTCTGCTGTAGGTACGTTCTATATTTCTTTCTTTGTAAGGAAAAATTTCTTGTCCGTAAAAAAACGACTTAAGCGCTGAAAGAAACAAATGTAAAGTATGATAACGAATGCGATGAAATCGTCATCTACTTCGGACCTTAATGGAGGCGGAACTGGAGAACAGTTTTTATTGAATTGTGAACCCGAATAGAATTATTCAACATTAAGGACACGGGACGTACGAAACTTTACTTTTTCAAAGCAACATTTTTACATTATGTAAAACTAAAGTTTTACTGTGAAACTTGAGGATGTTTCAGTAATGAGGTTAAGATTTTATATCCAATATTATACTTCAATATAATGAAGAGCATTGATTTATCAGTAAATGTATTTAAATAATAGAAGATGTTGGATTTTAAATTAACCCAATTATGTGGTACAGTTGACACTTACGAATTCTATTAAATATTGGCTTCATTAAAAGTAATAATATGTTATAATAATAGTAATATGTTGGGACATTTCCACACATGGCCATCTGATTCCAAAGTAGGTACTTAAGTTCCTGTGGTAACCAAATGGCTGATAGACTACTTATAATAATATACTTAGAAATATATACTTAAATATATATTTTTTTACACCCAAACACAGAACAAATACTTCTGCTTATCACAGAAATACTTGTCCAGGGTGGGATCACACCCACGACCCCCGGTTCAGCGGTCAGGTTTGCTAACCACTGCAACAACGGGCCAAAAAGAAAATAAAGATCAAGTCATCGAATGCGAATTTGATAGACAACAATTATTACTTTGACAACATATTTCTATACGGACAGAAATATTATGAAATGTTATTCATCTCCCCCTATTGTCATTGTTTCTATTTTTGTCATTGTATGCGAATGTTGTTCCATGTAGATTTCGAATTACTGATAACGCTGCCTTTTGATTACATTTACGTTTGCTTAATTTCAATTTTCGTTTATATTGATTTCATTCACAAAATATTTGTCTTTTATTGCATAAATTAAAGCTTGTACGTAATATGTAAATTGTGTATTTTAAATGCGAATATTTTTTTTTGTAAAGAGAGTAGCAAATGGGTGTGCAGCGGTCACCAGTGGCCGCTGCCGCCCATACACATCTGCAACCGGCCTCGAACAGGACTATTTGTCCTATTCTTGGTGGGTCACAGAAGTTTTGCCATTCTTGGAGACTAAGATGCTCGCCTCTGCTATGCACGTGCACCGGTAACTACACCCTTCACACCGAAACACATATTGCTATAATAACAAGTGCTTGACGTCAGAATTAGGTTCAGCGATGGTACCTCCCCGGGCGAATCGTATAAAAGTTCTAGAACCTATCTACTAACTATCAACAGAGCAGTTATATGTTTTTCATGAAAATATACCTCCACTAGAGTTTTACGTGCTGGAAATAGACAAACATAAAACTTTTATACTAATTAAATAAAAAAAACCATCTGATTTTCTGAAAAAAAAGTACCGCAAATTTATGTTTTAAAACTTCGAAAAATACCATTCCAAAATCATTTAGAACCTATCACTTTTCTATATTATAACTATCGCCTGATGATTAATTAATAGCTTAAGTAAAAAAGAGCTGCTATAAATTAAGCATTTAAAATGTTCAATCATTTCAAAATAAAGTCAGTCTTGGAAACTTAATACGTTTCAGCCAGATCAATTTAATCTTTTCAATATACCCTCTAATTGAATCAGTCGGGTGCAGATAAAAAACTCATAGAATCAATTTCTTATCGAAAGCCATCTGCAATTCAATTATCTATCTATTTGTATGCGAAACCTCATCGGGGTACCTTCGAGCTTAGATTTTATTCTAGTATGGAGTCATAATAAGAATAACGTAAGGTAGACGTTTTGAATGAGATATTTCTTATGTATTTCATATTATATATATATATAATAAAAGAATATGCAGTAAAATAATCTACAACTATACGAATGCTATGAGAGGTTTGCAGCCCTATACCAAATTAAATTACGTTGTCCTTAATATTTAGGACTGGAACATAATTATAAGCGCCTGATCTCATGAAGTTATAGACAAAACTTGCATTCTATCTCCATTTTATATACTACTGGAATGTTTAACAATAATAATGTTCAAACATAAAATTACGGCAGGTTAAAGGCATTTATTTGAATTATAGCCCTTTATCATCAAAACGACAAGTTCGCAGAAGTGAAATGGAACAAACAAAGACATTTTATTATCAAATATTATCATTCGATGGAGCCAAGTTTAATACTTCTTCGTTATTCCCTATATCCATTAGAAAACATGTACATATCTGTACATACTTATGTCTATTCTCCATAGGGCTACCCAACAATTGAAGACTCCCGCAGGCCAAGTCCATGACGAACTTCTTCTGTTTCTTCTATATTCCTCTAAAAAAAAAAATAACCTTTTTGTAGGTGGTTTGTTTTCGATAATCGCATAGTCGTGCCCCTCAACCATTAACTTATTTTAAGTTACGATAGGCTTTATTTCAATCTGCATTCGCTGACTACGACCAAATGATTAGAGCGATGGAAATCAATAAAGGGACACAAACGAACAATTGTTACTCTTATCCACCTATCCCTTTGCACACGATAGGCGATAAGCGATTTTTTTTTTTTTCGATACGGTCAAATTTCCATTGACTTTTTGATTGAGTTCTATATATCCGACAATTGGATATTAAGTTTTTGTAATATTAGTTACTGTGTATACTTTTGACTTGTGTATTTTAAATTTGGATAGTCTAAAACTATTATTTGTAGCTAGTAGCTCGTTTTGTATTGTATTACGTAATTTACCGGTTCACCGTTAAGGCCAGTCAGGATGTGTAATCGCTCGCCATACAGTGGGTTACAATCCCATCACGCGTCCGACCACCGACACCGTCCCCTCAATTACCGCCACTACATTGTTGCATAACGCCATCTGGCGTGAATGAGACAATATTACATACGAGTACAAACACTACACACTATCAAACTATGAAACATATAAATAACGGTTGGTTCGATATTGCTACATTTTTTATGGATTCGTATCGTGTCCGCGTCTAGTTTACATATTCTCGCTACTCGCCGGATGTAAAACAATACCTCAGATTTAAAAGCGTCAATTTTTTATTGATTTTTGCAAAGCTATGATTTTTCCTGTGCAGTAAAAAACTCGCTTTCTTTTGTGGGTTTATTGACATCATTTGATTTGATGTCCGACTTCAGTCACATACGAATTTGTTTTATGTTTATGTTTCGTTTTGTTTATAACAACGTAACGTTTGGGACACAAAAACAACAAATGCTTATGAATATAGTGCACACAGGCATCCAAATTATAACATTGTAAAGATCAGCGGCTCCCCGCAGTAAAAGGAAAATCTGAAAAGTCAATGAAATAACTAAATCCACTTATTAATAACACTAATACTGAATGTACCTGTCTGGAAACAAAATAACAATGACGTCTAAAGAAAGAGTAATTATCACAATTATTAAAGTAATTATTATAAGATTTAACGTTATATTCCTAATTTAATTTAAACCTTACATTCAACGTCTGTTGAGTTACACTCTGTAAGTCAATTAGCGACATTATAATCAATTATTCTTGGTCAGCAGCCTAAGTATAATTAAATAATATTTTTATTGTACTTACAAGTTTGTATAATTATTGATTATAACCGATCAATGTATAAATGTATAAATTATACCTTTAATATTTATTATTTGCAGATTATTATTTATAGACCTTCTTATAGTATGCAGTCCAAACCTTGTCCTATACACGTTTAAACGAGCTAGTTTAATAATGCTTTTTATTAAGGCCTGAATTATCACAATATTATTTGCACAATATTGTTCGAATCATGTATCTCATTTCATAACGCTTGACATCAAATTTTATTATATACATAGGTATGTAGCTTTAACGCACAACAGAATTTTCAATTTGTGTGTGTGTATGTTTGTCTGTTTGAGAAGTAGGGTAGAACATTGATAGCTCGTAGGTACTCATGGAGAAATCATCTTAATTTACACATTGAGCATCAATGAATCAACCATGTGTTTATGGTATAAATCTAATTTTATCGAAAACGAATGTTGAAATAAAGTAATAAAGATTAATTATACGGGCTTTTATGTCAATTATAAAGCAATTTACATTATAATGTATAATGTAAATTAATTTCCACCAAGCACCGCTCCATTTCGTTTTAATATTCCCTTGAATATAATTAGGTAAAATTGTGTTTGTCATTTGTAACGAATTGCCTAACATTGCTGATAAATTTTAATTATATTACTCGTGACAATTTAAATTCAAGATTTATAAAATAGAAGCGACACAAATATTGACTTAGTAGTAGAAGCTTCAGTTCAGAAACCGTCAGCATAACACTACCGCTGTAGTCGCATATTTCTACCGCTAATGGGAGATGCTTGTGTTAGTGTTTCGGTTGAAACAGTGCGTATGACTGAGTAAGACGTGAGGTCCCCTTAGTTGTTCATGATATTGCATAAATATACCTAAGTAGGTACTGCACACACCAATGCATCGGGTACCCTGCATATCATCAATACGAGTACGTTATTTATATTGGATATGATTAATATATAATGTATATAAAATCTCTGGGGCAAAAGTACATATATTTAAATGTTTCTCCTTTGTAATGCCTAAGCATTCGGCTTCTGAACTAAAGGAAGAAATCTAAGTTTCAATATAATTGCATCCCTCAAACCAAGTCCGCAAGCTTTTAAAGTAACCCAGGTAAAATAACCTTTTGCAAGTCTTATTTAAGCTGACTTAACCAGGTCTCTATGAATA
>DVPR01000973.1:0-11939 GCA_018239345.1 Oxynetra stangelandi | reverse complement strand
ATATTATTTGTTACAGTTCAGCAGGAGAGTCTGTACAAGGAACGAAAGAAGATCAGAAGTATGAAGTAGACGTAGTTTTCATATGTTCATTAAATTATTAAAGACCCATGTGTTACTAAGATATATCTATCTATCTATATATATGTATGCTAAATATTCAATAGTTGTCACTGTCAATATTTCAGAAAGTATTCTCGCTGCGAGCCATCTGAATGTATTATAATTATCCTTTGCAGTTAGTGTTCTTATTTAAGAGCTTATTGGTATGTGATATTTTTTTGAATTTTAAGACTTGAAATTCAAGATAGTATTTAACAATGCCGCCGCATACATTATTATAGATATATGATAAGGGGTTGAATATTGTAGTAAATAATAGACAAATTAATTTTTCAAATGTCATAATTTAATAATTGTACTTTAGTAACAATAAACGAATCTTTGGAATAAAATGTGTATTAATATTATATAACTAGCAAATAATGAAACATTAAGTACTATCAAATTGATATCAAGTTTACCTGATACATAGGTAATAAATACAATATTTTAGAATAATGCTTTACTTCGTTCCTTATGATAAAAGTAATTATACAATTTAAAATACAACATGTGCAAAGTTTTACTTTCATCTGAAACGTGCCTTATTATTCATAATAAGTGCCTTCGAGTGCTAATTACTAAATACTAAAGTAACAAGCATGTAAATGATCCGGATTAAAGGACCATAACACGCCAAAAATGATCAAATTTTCCAAAAAAAATGTATAAGTCAATCAGAGTGTTGTCGGTCTGAAATTGACAAGGGTATTCAAATAGAAACAATGTCATTATAATCTGCATTGTGGTAAAATACTTATAAAATTACTGATATTTTTTTTACCAAGCCATGTCGCAGAAAATAATTGTTACATTTCTTTTTTGTTTCTATGACTGTCGCACATTGAACATACAGATAGTAGAATGTATTTTAAAAACAATACCCTCTCCCGTTTCAATACTTAATAGAAATAGGCCAAATTAACATAAGCACTCGTCACATGTTTGAATGAAAGAAGTAATTTACATACATTAAATGTTTACAAAGAATATTTTACAAATTTTAAAAAGTGCCTGAAACATTAATATCGATCATTCTGATAACAATTTTATTAAAGAAATGTTACTTAAACACTTACAATTTATTATCACTATAATTCATTATGTCTACATTTGAAAACGAAAGAAATAATTTTAATCATTACATCTATCATATTCGAGAATCAAAAAATAAATGTATAACATTCAATAAATATTTGTAGATACATTACATTGCAATTCCCATTTCGGAATAGATTCATATTTTCCACAATTTATACAATTAGCGTTATTATGCTATGCTCAATTAAAAAAAGATTATCATATGAATAAGATTGACTAGAAATTAATTAATATACTAAATACATCTAAAATGAATACAATTAAGATAATTGAAGAGAGAACCAATCAATAATTATCATTTATTTCTTGTTGACAATTTGTTTAAGGAAAAGAAGCGTATATTTTAAAATTTATCAGTAATTCAATAAACATGCAAAAATTCATAAAGTTAAGAAATTAGATACATATTAAGTTTTAAACGATGTGACAAAGATTATTATTATAAAACTATTATTATTATTATTATTAAACCGAATTAAAAATAAGATGAGTAATAATCTTTGATACATAATAAAAAATAACAAAGAGAATTGAGGTATATACTGAACATAAAACTTCATAAATAATACATAAAACTCTTACTAATGATAACAATTAAGGTAAATTCGATAATTATTAATAATTTTTAAAATATTTGTACATTGTAATGATTTGATATAATATGTGAAGAATGTGAAAGATACAATTGTATTGTTATAATAGTTATTTAATAAATTTTGATGTAAATGACTTCATGGTTGGTCCTCTGGCAACAAGTAGGTACAGTTTAATAATGAAACAAATGGAATGGTGTAGCAACTATGTAAATATTCATTATTTAAAGCAAATAAACATAATTCTTACATCCGTTTCATCGTTTTTAAGACAAAATCTCATGCCAGGATACTATAAACTCTTAAAAATAGTACAAAAGTATTGAAATTGCAATTCAACTGTCTTGTGATGCCCGACTGAGTTACTATAACATTTTGCTAAGAGCATTGTATTCGAGATACTTTCTATGACAATGATAACATTAATTTCTTCTAAAAAACGTGCTCACCGTCAAAGCTTCTCCCTCGTCCCTCCCCTACCACCTCCCCCTCCACACAAGGCATCTAAGCTACAATAGTACAAGCAAACAAAGCCATTCCTCACATCTAGAAACACGTGTAAATTGATCCCATAACTATATTAAGATGACAATAGATTAGAACATTAAGTGTCCTCTAATGACAAAACAATAACAAGCTATAGTATTTCGATTTCATACTACTTCTGACTACATTTAAATAGCACTTACAATTAACATTTAACCCAAGAAGTGCACCGGTTTTAAATGTACACACATTGATTTATTAAAATCGTATTGAAATTAAATAGACTCGCAGAGTACCTACACAAACAAGATTTACCCGTAACAAGAATGAATATATTAATTTTCTTTCACCGTGCCATATAAAATATATACTACACTCATATATGAATCTATATAATATATAATTATTAATTTTGAAAGGCCGAATCAATCACTTAGAAATTTCAGTTCAAAATATTTTTCATTGTTAAACATTACTCGTTCCAATATTTCGTTAGTATATAATGTACTAAAACTGCATTGTCCATTCGGCTACTTATTAAAAATAATGCCAGTTAAAATATTTATATCTTTAGTATTATTTTCCTATAATGATAATTCAAATGTTCACTTAATTAGTATGTTTTTATAAAGATAAATATTTACATAATTGTAAATAAAATTTCAAGTATAATTCCAAGTAATGTTCCAAAGCCATTATTTGCAACACAAAATACACAGAATGTAGTAATTATTAAAAGCAATTCCTGCGCATAGGAATATCTTTAGGACTATCAATCAGATATACAGCTGTCTTTATTTTTATATAAGAAACATATCCTTGAAAATATTACTCAGACATTAATTATATTAATACAGACATTTTGATAATAATTTTACTGATCAGTTAACATAAGTTATAGATACTAATACATAAATAAGATTTAATTTTAATAGAACAATACCTTACAGTTATTTTAAATAACATTAAGAATAAGCATTTAAATGCTGCAACTTCTAAAATTGAAGTCTTTCAATACATAATTTTTTACTATGAAATGTCCACAATTTTATATAATGTATACAATTTTCACATATCGATCTAAATTTTTTTTTAAACATATGAAATATTCAAAGAGATCCATTTAAAAATGTCATAAGTAATTCGTTTAACACTGAGACGTGCATATTACAATGTTATTTGATTCAGTTCTTTTAAGAGGATACCATTTAGAAGTATATATTATCTACGCTAAGTATTTTAAAATTCAATAATTTATTAACATTTCTTTTATTTATTTTTTATACTAAGAATAGGTTAATGGATCATTTGATTTAACATTGCTACAATAATTCAGAGTAGGTTATAAAAATATGTAAGGTTACATGTCGTGACGCTGTTCATAAATGTAATGAGAAATTATTTCAAGGTAAGTCCCATATTAAATGACTAAATCTTCAATGTATATATTTGGCATGTGAACACCATGAATTCTTTGGCAACTATAGAGCCGAGTTTACATTATGATATGAGCGACATAATGACCCATACAGGTTTCACAAAGTTTTTTTTTTAAATATGCTAATATATTTTATAATGACACTTACACATAACATTAGTAATATTTTATATTACACCAATAGCATGATTTACAAACTATCGACAATTATTTACTTCGCTGAACTGAATATATTAGTAAATTTAAAAAAATACAGTTTATTAAAACAAAAGTAATGAAAAATATATTGAAATTATATTCAAAGTCATTTTGACACTGTACCTACGGGTATTTAAGGGTTTATGTTATTTTTGGACTAATACTCATTTTTTGAGTATGTGTGCTTCCTCTTTAATCCAACTGTTGTTAATTGTTCACAACTTTCCCACACCATAAAACCTTAAAATAAATTAAAAACAAAAACACTTATAATTTTAATAAAAAATAGAAAAAGAAATACTAGCGGTCTACATTCAAAATGATGAATTAGCTTTATAGTGGTATATATTTTAATTTTAGTTTTGTACAAAATGTGCTGCCATTATTAAAACGCGGGAAACGAGTTTTACATTTTCATGGATAAATAATTAATAGTTTATTTTAATATCTCTAACAATCATCCGAACGATTCAATTACATTTATTGCAATACTTTATAAACTACACATAATAATCTTAATGTGAGTAACATTATATATTCTAAAATATATTTTCATGCGTTATTCATGAAAGTGACATTATTCATAGACAAATACGAGGACAATATGTCGTCGGCACAACAGTGTTGCCATAATTCTACTTTTATTAAATGGAACATAAAGAGCCTACACCTTGTAGCTACTTACTGAAGAGATCACTTAGCACTCACTTTTAAAGTCATTTGCTCCAACAAGGGAGCAATGTCGGGGTACTTTCATGCAAAAAACTCCGACTTGCTTGCCATTTCGAATTCTGACTCCTCCATCTTGTACAACTCGATCAGCTGAAATATAAGAGAATTCAACTAATAAATATACTCCAATCTTTTAACCATCTTATCTTGTTTTTTCTGATGGAGCGTTTTTGACCGGGTGTTACTCTCAAGCACAAAGTTACAGACTTGTTTCTTCCGCCGAAAGCTTCTTTTATATCTGATAATAAAATTTTTCACAGCGCAGCTTGGCGGCAGAGGTATGTGCTTAGAAGGCATTTAACTTACATTATCTACGTCCTTGGACAACTCCTCCAGCTGCTTGTCGTGTGTGGCCTTCAGCTTTTCCTTCTCGCGGTTCTGCTTGATGGTTTGGTTCTGCGATACAAAACGAAGTTATATCCTACTATTAATAAAGACGCACAATTATACTGATATTGTGGACCATAAGATTAGTTTTATAATTTCATAGTTTTGAAAACATTTCTGTAATTATATTATTTATTTATAGAAACTTTTTTTTTATAAGGAAATCTGTATACGGTCCACAGAGGGCAGAAAAGATTACTTTATGAGTGCTAATATAAAAAGCTAGAGTTATAAAAATTTCGTTTTTTATGTACAGAGAGTGTCAATCAAGCTTGCAGCAGTCACAGGTAGCTGGTGCCGTCCATAAACACCAGCTAGAACTAGACAGTGAACAGGACTATTTGCCCTATTCTTATCTCTTGAGGGCCGAGATGTTGGCCTCTAGTACACGTGGATATAGTATTCGTTGTCTTGCGTCGCCTGCACCTGCCGCGGCCACCGCTCCTCTAAGATTTTAATTGCTGGATACTTTTTTACCGCTTTCAAATGAAAGCAAGCGACAGTTTCTATTATAAACTCCCACCTTCTTTTCGTCCATGAACTTCTTGATGTTGTTCTGTTTCTTCTCTCGCAGACGCCGGTCCTTCTCCTGCTTTGTCTTGAGAGTCTTGTCGTTGGCGACCTCCTTGCTTGTCTCGACGCTGATCTTCGCCTGACGCGTGTTCATCTCTTTCAGTTCTCTGAAATTGTAGTTAGTTAATATCTCGGTAGTCGTTTTAGTATTCCTGAATTTCGTCAATATTATGATACTTCAATGTTCAGTCTAAAAAACTTGGTTTATAATTTGTCTTATGATCAAATTTATATGATATCTCATATATATATCACATACAAACATATATATTTTATTTTATATTTTTATGATCATTTTGACATTTACTTATTAAAACGCGCCAAACTGCCATGGCGTCTCGAGTGACGTCACAGCTTGCAAATCAATTGACGAATCAAACTAATTTTATTAGGAGGCTCATATGAAGTTCGTTTCGTTGCGCATACTGTGACGTCCCGCACTCCGATCGGGGTTCCTCGTCGCGTGACCAATAAATCAAATTTCAGGTTTTCGTTTCTCAAAAATATTAATGGACATAAATTAATTTAATCGCCGAGATAGGTACTTAAGATCCCTACAGCAAAAACCAGCTGAAAATAACGAAAATCTGTCAATATTTTTATCACTGTCAACCGCCCAATGACATGCGTCATACACACATACATGTATCTGTATGTCGCCAACGCTACAACGAGCCCACCTGTCGTGCTTGGCCTCGAGCTGCTTCATCTGCGCCAGCTGCGTGTGCTGCATCATGGTCCGCAGCAGGTCGCGCTGCTCGTCGAGCCGCGCGCGCGCGCCGGCCCAGTGCTCGCGCCGCTGCCGCGCCGCCAGCTCGCTCCACGCCGCCGCCTGCTCGCCCACCAGCTTGCGGAACGCCTCGTCGCCGCTCAGCTGCTCCTTGCTGCGACCGACATTCGTTACTGTCTACGTTCGAATTCGAATCCTTCTATTGATTTGATGCGTTGTTAATATGTATGTAACTCTTAATTAATCTCGTACATTTTTACCCTGTCATGAACAAAACGGAAGAAAAAACTGATAACAATAATTTCTCATTGCAGGATGTCCTCAATTGAAATAATAAGCACTGGAGACAGGTCATCGTGTGTGTAAATATCGGACCGCATGTTATAAGAGAGCAAATGATATGAGAAGATAATCAATTTTCTTTTACTCGGGTTTCCTATTAATCTAAGCTAGATATATTCGTCAGTAACTCCAAATAAGTAAACAAATAGCCGATATTTGTCAAATAATAGTCAAGTCAACTTCTTTAAATGTTTTTAATTGTTTGTGCCAATGTTATGTTGATTATTTACTCTATCCAGTGTCATCATTATTATCTTTCTAAGCTCACAGCTGGGCTATCGTGCTACGCGCTCTGTCTGCGGCTAACATTTGCTTGATGGAGTAATATTTGCCCCTGTATGGACAACGGCAAGAGTATGGACAGAATTGAATTAGAAATCTGGCAACCGAATACCATGTAGCGGAGTCAAATGCAAATATTTCATTTACGATTTTATCTTGCATCGTCAAACGTAAAATGAAATAATTTGGCATCATTCCTTTGTGATAAATGGGAAGCCATATTTTACAGTATCGAGATTACCAGTTACATATGAATGTTCGAGATATTGAATGCGATTCATGGAATAGTTTTAATAAATATAAATAATAATAGAAGTATTTCAGGGTAACTTTAGTGTGCAAATTTTAATAATAAAAAAATATAAAAATAACTGTCACGCCAGGTCCCTAGCGGGTTAGGGTAGGGGGTAGTAGTAGTAGGGGGTAGTCTGCTTTTAATAATATAATAATTAATTTTGATAATTTTATATAACATTATTTATATGTAAAATAATTATATAATCTTTATCTCTCTCTCTCTCTCTCTCTCACACACACACACACACACATCAGATCTAATAATTAATCATAATCCAGTTAACATTTGGTACTGTGCAAAACTCAGTTTTATCGCTGTTGAGCGACTTTTCCAAACAACAGGTAAAAATAGAACAAAATCATATTTAAAATAATTATGTATATAAATGTACATGCAAATATGTTTTATGTTGCATGTTAAAAAATTTTTTTTTAATTTTTTGCAAAAATAATAATAAACTTCTTCCTTATCATATACAAAGGATAATTAATACACGTAGTGCATCTGCATTACAATATAGCTAATACAAAGTATTGCCTTAATTCTCACTTTTATTGACCTTTATGGATGTGATCAGTAAACGGCCTTATGTTAACATAGTCCATTTATACGATGAAAGCAAACGGAGTTGAAACGGACCGTAAGAGAATGTGAGAGAAAGAGATGTATGAGCCCGCATGTCGTGGTATGAGGGAGAGATAATGGTCCAAGAAAATTTAAAAATTAAGTTGTTCAAAAAACTTACTTCTTCCCCTTAATCATCTTCTCCAAAGCGGCGCACTGTTGCTTCTGCAGCGTCATTTTCTCCTTCTGGTGACGTTTCCTCATCGTCTCCAAGTCCTTTTGCTGTTTCTTTCCGGTTTTCAGGAAGTTCTTGTCTTTTTGCAGGCTTTCCACTGTGATCGGCTCGAACACCAGCGGCGGTTCTGAAGAAAGTTTTAGGATTGGGAAAAAAAATAATCATGAGATGCCCATGTGAATCAATGTCAATGTTAAAATATTAGGGATTCGTTTATTGAAAACGTTATGATGTTGAACGTTATCTCGGCCAAGAATCGAATCTGGGACTAATTGCGAGAGAGACCAACACTATAAACTTCGTGCCCTGTCGTCGTGTATTACAGAGTAGTGTTGGGTTTGGACTTTGATACGCGGTTATATGTTGATTAAAAAAATATGATAAATAATGATGATGAATAATTTTTGCTTTTCTTTCCTTCTTAGTAAAGTCACCTAACGTTCCTCATTTATGACAATATTTATATATAATAAACTAAAAAAAGACGCAAATTATAAAATTTCACGATTAGCCTCCACAGATACCAACCTCCTGAAGAATCTAGATACATTTTCTTATGGTAGCGTTTAAGCATTTCCTTTGTTCTAATAATTTTAATATCCGCGTTTTATTATCACAACTAACAATCAATTCACAAGCCGTTCCAGTTGCTGTCTGAATAATTATATCTCTTATATTTAACACTTTTCACTTTACACTTAAACAGATACATAAACGATTCAAATGTAAAACAAACACAAAATCAGGTTAAAAATTGTAGACGTAAATTCACTTTGCAGCCACAAATTATCTCACTTTATCCCTCCAGTTACAAATGCTGTGTTGTTATTGTTTAGTCAGTATATATATCTTTGTTATCCAAATGGTTCATGAATCAGCCCTCTACGTAGCAGGTTTTTCCCCTTTGTTATGATATGATGGCGTTATAAACGTATATTTTTGTATCAACACTTTGTTACCGTATAAAAAAATTTAATAGTCCCATTAGCCGAATTAAGTGTATATATAGATACATAATACATATAATGTATTATATATATTATTAGAAAGTGCTTTGAACAATGAACCGAACAATGATCTTATATCAGATATGGCCTATTTTTTTTTTGTTTGTTTAATAAAATTGTGAAAATAAATATTAATGAACCGTGCACTGGTTTCAGATAGATTAGTGCAATATAGTGGCAGGTGTGGGCGCGCGTAATCGACTGGAGACGTTTGGCTAATGTCGGCTGCGGAGATGAAAACCGCCGCAGGGACTGGGCGCCGGTGACGGGCGGTAGCGAGTTTAAGAAGCATTCAAGTAGCTTGCAGTCAGAAGTATCATTTTGAACGATTTTTCTTAAAGATTTTTATCGCTGGTAGGTCAAAATTTTATAACTATACTTAAAGTATATTTAACCCGCTAATCATCAAGCGGTCGGACCGAGCAAATTCCGGTAAATTTATTTGCGGACAAAGATCCAAAGCCCGTGCGCACCAAACAACCCGAGTCCGAATACGATACGGAGCCACGAAACCAAAAATCGTCACAACAATAGACACGGATATCTTTCCAAAAGGCTTCAACTCTACTCTTAAGAGTACAGCATTCAGAGAAAAGGGTTGTCCGTTCACGTCAACCGTAGAAACAAGTTAAATTGACTCTGTATAAAACGGTGGCCCGCCGCGCGCGTGGCCGGCGCCGCGCGCTCGAAATAGGCGGCGGCCGGCGGCGGCTCAAGGTCGGTGGCGCTGTCGGTAATCTACTCGAAATCACTCTTATTGAGTGCCACTGACGAATACAATCGACTCTTCTACGTCCGAGCGTTACTTTGTTTCCCGCCTGCCTTTACAGTCGCGGCTTTGATGAGCCTTTGTTCGGTGTAAACGGAGAAAATGCGAGACCGACCTCTCGTTATGCCCACCCGAATACCCAGTGTAAATCTTTGTATCTTTCGACATCTTAAAATCGGGGCTCCTGTCACAAGCTAGACGGAATCTGTGCTGGAGTGGCTACACAATTAACATATTTCTAAATACAGATAATTTTGACGCAGAGACGCAAAACCGACGTCTGGGCCTATCACACAAATGGTAGCATTTTACGGAAAAAGACCCTGCCTCCCGGGAGTCGGCCGTTACGGTAGCTAGCCAGCCTACAGGATCATAGCATGCCAGAAAAGAGATAAACATAAATTGATAAATATGCCACTCGTTAAGTATCTTATCGTATTATGTCTTATATCGTACTAAGCTCAATTTCATATAGATATATAATTTTTTTTAAAGAACGTTAAAATATAAACTTGTTACTGAATGAAAAACGTTCTTCATAGCAAAAAGCTGTATCAATAAATTCTAATATCAACTGATATAACTATCATAAAAATCTATAAACGCACCTCTTGTTTACGTCGCATTTCATTTTATTACGCACACATTAATTTTTACGATCCGAACATATAAATGTTTTAAAAGGCACACTACGGCCTTGAGAATATTTCAGAAGTGAGCTCGGGAATATTCGACTTTTATTATTGGAATAAATTTGGCTTGCAACAATCAAATCATTCATACAAATTAAATATGTAGTACGTATTGGAATGATAAAACCTTATACCACCTGTATAAATCCATCGCACCTCAAATTTTCTTGGATATCATTCGTGACATTAAAAGTAGGTTCGATTGCTTAAAAACATAATGGGTTCAGTCACCTAGAGAATGCTTCATCAATTATCTCAGAGTCACCAGATCAGATTGAACAATTGGATTGTTGTTGATTTTTCTAAGTGCAAATAGGAGCGAAGGTGCAAGAAGTGGTAAAGGTAACTGCTACTGCCCATCGAAATCAGTAACTGGCCTGGAAAGGACTACAGGATAGAACTGTATCTATCAGTTGGTATTAGTTATCTTAGCAGGCAACTAATTAGTAATAGTTAGTGACCGTCCAGTCCTATTCGGCGTGTCCTATTCATGTACTACCTGTGTCCTATTCATATGTTTATAGACCGATGTGTTATTAACGTGGGGAATATTAAATTAAAAAGTAACTATAAGACGAATCCTATAAGCTGTACAGTAAAGAATACATTGATCTAAAGGCACCAACCTTCTTTTTTCTGTTCCGCTTCGGGCTTCTTCTCGGGTCCGCTCTCCTCAATCCCCATGGACTTCATCCTGTCGGTCTGTTCCTTTGCCGCTCCCATAAACGCCCGAGGATCGGACAACGCGGCCATGAAGTCTAGATAGACCAGAAATAATATTATAGATACTGAATATTATTAAGCTGATATTGGTTTCTGGTTTTCGAATGTACTACAGAGGTAAGTCACCTTCAAAGCCGTCCGGCACGTAGATCTTGAGCTCAATGTTACAGAACAGCATGGGCAGCGACATGGGGAAGTTGGCCTCCGTGCGCAACGAGATGTGCCGGTAGCCGGCCTGCAGCCCGTCCAGCGGCAGGATGCGCTGCCCCAGCAGCTTGCCGCTCTCGTCGTACACGCCGAATCGCAGCACCGCCAAGTCGGGCAACACCACCTAGTCGCGAATTGTGACCCATTGCATTAGTGGGAGGATGAAGAGGATATTACGGTGACCTATGTGATCATACATTTTTATGGAGATTGTAAAATTAAAATAGCATAACGTACGTAGAAGCTTGTTAAGTCAATCTTCAAATATTTTTTATAAGAGCAATACCCGATGAGAAACCGTTTTTACAGTTATTTACAACATCAAGTCACCTTACGAAACAGGAACGGCTCCTCATTGTACACCGGGTTGAGCCCGTTGGCGGGCACCATGCGCGTGCGGAACTCCTTGCGGATGGTATCGGACGGCAGGCCGTACATGTCCACTTCCACGTACGTGCCGACCTTCTTGTCCGACAGGAACTG
>DVPR01000972.1:0-11939 GCA_018239345.1 Oxynetra stangelandi | reverse complement strand
TATCTACTTGCTCTGCTTAGACCGCGATCAGATGAATATGTGCCAGTTGTCTCAAGATATTATCACTGTTGAAATTATTAATATTATTGTGTAAAACATAAATATACTTTTTTTATGTCGTAGCACCCTATTCTCCAGATTGGGCTGCATAATTACGATTGCTGATTTTACCAACCTCTAAACTGCAGTATTTACTTGTGTGCAGATTTGTCATGAATATACACACTTAGGGGACATTAATTATAAACGTAAGAATGATTTTGATTTGATTATTGACCCCCCTACCCCCAAGTATGAGAACGTATGATTTTTAAAACCTATCTTCCCTATTCTTAGGTAAGCTAAGTATGTTCCTAGAAAATGATCAGTTGCTCGTTTGAACGTATTTGACACGCAATAAAGCCAATATGTAGGCTATGTGATTGTATAAAATAAAATCACAGACACACTCGCAGGCCAGTTGATGGGCGAAGTACTTGAATCATTTTTTCATATTGATGATTTCAAGATGTATCCAGCAATCGTAATCATAAGTTATAAACACGGCGCGGCAACTGATTTGAAAACTGTACCTACTCATGTGCATTTCAATTTTCTTTAAACAGTTATCGAGGGCCGTGTGGTATCTATACGCGAACAAATTGAGATACTTATTTTTAAATAACTTCCATGATCATCATGAAACCTGTTATTATTGTTTCACCGGTGATAAAGATCGCGCAACGAGACAGTTTTAGGTCATATTCTGCCACATTAGCCATGTATACGTTAACAGACTTTACAAGACCTGGAAAAGATTCTTCAAGATATTTTCTTTACCGTTACAACAAGCCCTAATTCACTTTTAAAAACGCAAACAGCTTAATTTAGATTTTGTCCGTGACAGGATTAGAACCTTTAGAATGGGAGGCAGAAATGTAAACCACTGTCTGTGACCGTTCCCAACATTGCATTAGACACAGAAATCTAATACTGGGTACGAAAAAAAGAGTAAAATTACAATATTTATCAAAATCTTTGTTCACGTTACTAATGGTTAGACACAAACACAACGCTCGGCCAATCGTTACGTTCAAATTACGTTTTTTTGTGTTACCGGTTTCGTACGGTGCATGCGTTCAACCAGTAATATAAATATGTATATATGAACACATATAAACATATGTATACATTATTAACGTTCATATTGAATGTTTCATCAAATGTAAACATAACTAAAGATGCAACTTATAAACCAGTTTGTTTAATTTTGTTGAAATTGATATTCTACTGCGACAACTCACAGAAATAATAGCAAACCAATAGATGTACTGGCAACCGCATTATTTATTCCGCAATTATTTTTATTGTTTCTACGAGAAATTAGCATTTCGGAAGTTAACATGACAAGAAATAAAAATATAAGTTTCAGAAAACAACATAATTCCCTTTGGTCAGATACTTTGATTTCCATTTTACGACCGCTTTTGACCAAATACATGCATGTTGCAAATATTTAGTCATACTACCGAGTTTTAAAACGCTATTAGCGTCGAAAGGATTCGACGATGAGGCGAAGGAAGTGAAAGAAAATAAAGAAACTTTGAATTTGGAGCACTTCGGTATATTTTTTTTGCTTAAGCAGAAAGAAAGATTAGGTTCGGAGACTCACTTTACTTTGTTATTGAACACATAATTCATTAATTAATAAGAAATAAGCTTTATTTATTATTAATTATTATATGGGTACAAACTATTTATCCTCGCTGTTATTGAAGGCGTCCTGGTGCGTTTTTTGCGATGATTGTTTGCACTCCCAAATTTATTTCTATATATTTTAGGAGGTAATAAAGTACACAAAAACAAAACTACTCAAGCAATATATAGCTATATTGTTGTTCGCTCGTCGCCTGACACCAGGCGTCCCGGTTTCGCTGCCCGAAGCAGTAATATTGTTATGACTCATTCCCATTGTCGTTGTATCTGAAAATAAATAAAGATAATCTGCGTTTTGCAAGAGTATTAAAAGTACATTTGACTTTTCTATAATAGGACAGTGTCCATAAAAAATAGGACGTATGGTTAAGCTACTAGTAATTAGTACATTCGTTATTTTTATAGCAACGTGTAGATGGGAATGGCGTGAGAAAGTATCTTATGAAATTGTTTAGCTACGCTCAGTTTTGTTTCGTTGCCAACAACACGCTCCGTTCATCTCTCTTTTCGTTGTAATTACTCACATATTTGATTTACCACGCAAACATTTTTACATAAAACAATCGATTTATCGCGTCACGTCGTCATGTTGCATGTTATAACGAATAGAGCAGACTGATGTGTATGAACAAGAACATATAAATTCCTTACGTTTTATTAAAATTTGCTTCACAATACTTATACAGAATACGATAGCCCGAAGGGCGCTCAAACCCGAGGTACGACTATCAATAATTATGACATTCATTAAGTGTATCTATGTGTACCTTATGATGAATAAAATAATTTCAATTTGAATTTGAATACGGCGGTTTTTTTCTAACTGGTGATTTTAAATATTACTAAATTAATGCATCATACTCGTATATGAAGTACATATAATATCCACAATTGGTTACGTTGCTTAGATCGTGGAATTATCCTATTTATATACTAAACAAAGAGAGAGATATAATAACCGTATTTAAGATTGGATACAAACGAAATCCATTAAGAAAGCCAAAGAGAATCGCTAAGAGAAATGTACTATTTATTATCTATACCGCAAATATTTCAGACGTTTCGAATGGTAATTACATATTTAGACAGCTCGCGAGTTTGGCTAACAGTTGGTCAGATGGAAATATTAATATTTGCTACCTTTTTTTAATTGTGACTCATAATCATAGTAGGTTTTCCCTTTGGTATTGCCGGATAACCACGCTAATAATATCGAATAACAATTGCTCTATGATGTAAACATGAAATCAGTTGTTTTGATTTGTTATTTGTTTTTGTGGTTTCTGAATATTCTGATAATAATAACAACACAATATGATAATATTTAAATTATAGCAATGAAATTAAACCATCCATAGGTACTTTTTATAATTGTTGAGATTCTTTTTTTTTCAAATCTGTAATCTGTAATTCTATAGTACGTTTGGCCAGCTCTGAATTCCATTCTTGTTAAGACAACTTGTATTGTACAACTTGTATTATAAGACATTTTTTATGTACTTTGGGCTCAAAAAAATTTTTTTTTTTAAATCTGATCTTAACTGATATTCACTGAATAAGCTGCTCTGTCCGGCCATTCTTTCGTCCAAAAATCCCTCGTCGTTCTCGTCAAACGTCAAACAATAGTTTCTTCTTCAGTAAACATTATTATTTTAAAATCAACCATAATGAAACTAACATACAGTTGATATTACTTTGTAATTCGTTATCAGCAAGATGTGAGAATCGTAAGATATCTGCACGCGAGATGAATATGTAATTACTTAATACCACGCGGTGTCGACGGCCGCGATCCCACAATGTCCCATTTATTTATTGTACAGCCTTTGTCTGAATTTCGTTATCTGCTCATACGGAGAGGCTGCGTTTTGGGTAACGCCAGCGGTAACTGCAGCGACCACCGTGGATCACTGTGGTTAATCGCTTTGTTTAGGACTGACAGATTAGTGGACATGCGCTCCGAGGTACTTTGCTATGAAATCTTATTTATAAGGAAAATACGACGGTTTGTCTACACATTGACATTAATAATAATTATTCTCTTGTATTAGTACCATTGTGTACCCTAGAATGCGGTAGCGACTACAATCGATAGGCTTGTTATTGTATGTAGTATAGATAAAAAGTTAAAATTACGTACATAGGCAGGTACTCTAACGAATATAAACGAAAGTTATACACTGCATTTAAACTTGGAATAGTGTTCCTCGCTTGTCCGTTAAGTATCAGGCATCTTAAATTTTATTATGGTATGCACAGAATTATGAATTGAAATTGTTGTTTGGATAAGTGATAGAAAAGCTGTAATGCTTGCCAGTCACGTGCCAGTGGGCGTCTCGGCGTAATTGTGGGACAGTGAATAGGCTGCATTCGGAATTATAATGGTGTGATTTAATGTTTATACCCTGTGATGTTACTTTTATACACTTTGAATATTACTTACACGTTGTGTAGATATGTACCTACTGTATTGTGTACTGTTATGAATTAATCGTTATCTATAATTTAACAGAAAATTGTCAGTAAAATTTGCTATTACGTACAGTTGATAAAATCCATATGTTAACATATTTAATATTTATTTAAAAAAATATTCCCCATATATTATTTAGGATTAGCAATGTTTGAATACATCGAATTACAAAACCCTTTCGGTCAGCCAACGTGTTCGTAATATTAAAGTTGCTGTCATTAAACAAGTCGACTTAATATTCCTAACCCGTTGCTGCTCGTTCGTATCACATACTCGTATGTACGTAGATTTGAGAGTTTTTGCGAACGTATACGGTCAGACAGAACTTCCGTTCGATCCAAGTATTATTATCAGTACAGTTTTTGTGTACTTACATTGTTATTATCATCATATAGATAAGGGAATTTAAAATATTATTTATAGTATGAACATGTTGTACATTGAAGTTATTTATGTTTCATTTTACAGAAAAGTAATGTGTTCTATAAAATAACAATGATTTATTTTTTATCTATGGTAAACACGGCTTATCTATGTAGTTAAAATAAAACAAGGTTTGAAATAAAACAACACTTCAATTTTTAAACTACCTCTTATGATTATATTATCTTCATAATATTATGAATATATATCTTAAGAATAAGTCACAGAAGTTTCGATTGAATGCGGAATCAAATATAATGATGTTACAATCTCATCCTGCAATCACGAACAAGAAGGCTTTCATTACTCCCGTAAGTGTAAAGTAAAAGCGTAACCAGATATGACTGGGCGAGTTGCCGCGTTACACGAATCCTTAGTTACGCGAGTGTGGGTACGGCTTTACGGATCGGATTGCAAGAACAATGACCCACGATCGCTTAATCTAGGCACTCACTATTTACAATACGAGTATTATATCCGTTCAGTGTACCGCGTCTTATTGAAAAAGTTACGTGTGGTTTTAAATCTATGCGTCTGTATCAACATTTCTAAATTATTTTAAAATATTTATAATATTAATATATAATTCATTAATATTTAATTGCATTCTGTTAAATTTAACAAAATCAATTATCGAGGTGTCTATTCTTTCGTTTTTTTATGATCGTCTTTAAACTTGATGTAATAGAAGGAAAATTGTTCTAAAATGTACGGTTCAGCCGTTTGTATTGTAGGACCATAATCAATGTTCGATTGCTGCCATTAGTTGTACGCGAAACTGCCTAGTGGCAGCATCTTCTATTTATAGCTGTTGTCATTATCGAATTACGACTTGTTTAGTCTGTGGTCGTGTACTATCTGTTAATTCTCTGTAGCATGTCTTTCGCGCGCTTTTGATTTGAAACATGGATGCATGCAGTTCGCCATAACATTAAAGCTTTATATAAAATATATTCCTTAAGATCATTTAATATATTATTAATAATCATAACTATATCTGAAATGGTGGTAATAACTTAATATTAGTGGTAATGGATGTGTCTTTGAACTTAAAAAAACCCATATAATTTTGGTCGAGTTATTAAGCAAAAAGGAATTCAGACTTCATGTTCAGTGGACTTTTAACATTCACCTTGAAGGTCTCTAATTGTAGTCGTGTCCGGAATTTTTAATTCAGTTAATAATTAGAAGTTATGATCCGTATTAAATTAATTGCTTCTTTATTCGGTAATCAACAGCAGCGTTCTTTTATTACACCGATTGTTTAATTAAAATCCCGTGACGTCATAATGGCACATGACGTCATATTTGTAACCACTGCATAAATTAAAATTAAATTAAATACCTCGCTTGTATTGAAACTGGAATTTTTCAAATACTTTTTACAGAGTGAAAAGCGATATCATAGTTAATAAACATCTAATTCTATGAATTCCCTAAAAATATTCCTAGAGAAATAATTATAATTTTCTTACATTATTTGGTCAGAGAGAAACCGGCACATATCGCTTATAAATAAAACATCTGTGCGCAAGTAAACGTATTTGCGGTACATTTCTGTAGATTTACAAGGTGCTTGTTGCATCGCGCTCATGGAAAGACAAGTGTGACAATAGTATAATTAAATAAATGTGATTACTTGACTAATTTTCATTACCGATCTGGCACCTTGGTTTAGTGGACATTAAAATAGTATTGCAGAGCTGGCGCTTGTAGTCTACATTCGCTCAGAGGAAAAATATTTGTTGTTATCATAAGTACTAAGCTATCCGGTCACACTAGCAGTGCCAGTTTTCGATCACGTGGCCGTGTGCTTAGCATAGTTACGATACCTATATTATTCGAATAAGTCTCAAATATAAATTCCAGAAGACCTCATAGTCAGATTACGTCAGATTTGACTACACATCTATCTATAGGAATTACTATTTAATCATTAATAATTGTTAATAATGATGACCACTTTATGAAATGGTAGTAGATAAAAAAATGTATGATGAAAGTGATAGAATATATGTATGTTTCCTTTGTTCCTAAAACTTTAACGAGCTACCACCAAATATTCCTACTGTCGATATTGATGCTGCCGATAAAACTTTGGAACCTGAAATGTGAGCGGCGGATTAATTTGACTGCCGCGGTCAATATACATAGTATATCTTTCATCGCGCACACTACGACGTCAATGATTGTCATTCTTGCAGGCGAGTAATCTAAAATTGGATGTTTTAATGAGTCAGTGACCAGTGCGAGTATGTTTATAATTTCGTAAGGCGACCACATCCCGTAGATTAGGGTTCCCGCTACAAACTCCCATGTTAATTAGTTGCTTATGTGTATTCCATTTTCGGCATGAAACACCACTCGCGGTCATTCCACATCGGAAGCGGTACTATTTTACTCCGCTATTAGTAAACATGCGGCAAGTCACCACATTTGTCTAAGGTATACAGATTTACGTGGATTTTTTTATTTTACTGGTGATTGTTTTTTTTTTCTTGTAAATCATGAGTTGGTCTTTCATTATTTTCTGTTTCATGGAATCACATAGATGTCTCTAGGTGTTAGGTGCGGTGCTAGTGCAGTTTTACTTTATCTTAAATTAAGTACAATCGCCTATACCTGTCGGGAGATATGGTACAAATATAAAACAGAGATTAAGAAATCTATATAGTAATTAAAGTAGAAAAACTCTTGTATTTGATATTGTATTTGATAGCCTTTAGAATGAAAGTTCTTAAAATAGTGTTTTGTTATATATAAATTAAATCACATTTTTGGTATTACAATTGAGAGATCAAACTTAATATTCCTTTTTTTCGATTATAATTATAGGTACCTACAAATTAATAATAATAATATCTTGGGATAATTCCACACACGGCCGTCTGATCCCAAAGTAGGCACTTAAACTGTGCCTGTGTTATGGTAACCAGACAGCCGATAAACTATAAATATATACATACTTATATCAAATTTATTTTTTTAATTTACGCCCAGACACAACAAATTTTTGAGTTCATCACACAAATAATTGTCCTGGGTGGGGATTGAACTCACGACCCCCGGCGCAGGTTCACTAACCACTGCAGCAACGGGCCAGTCAAGTACATCAACTTGTCCTTACGAGAAACGCGCCCTTCGACGTACAATTTCTTTTTGCACTCAATGCTCACTGTAAATTACTCAAACAGCGATCGATTTAAGCCAGACACATTTCCAAACACACAACTGAAGTAAGTGAAATCCAATGAGCATTCATCTCATCGCGGTGTTGGCGTGATATTGGAATTCCAGTCAGCTGCGAAAATAAGCACGGCGCGTTAACGCGTGTTTCGGAAATTGACGTCGGATGTCAACTTACTGTTCATTCGCTGTACAAATATTTGTTCCATTATTCATTCGATTAATATTTGATACGACAAAAATCAAATGGTATTTATTTACAAGCTTGTTAAGGAGAGTAAGAAGGTACAGAGGCGCCACATTAATTTCTATAATATCATAGTCATATAGTGCGCGATAGTGGCGCCCTCGGTAATTCAGAGTGTGCGGCAGTTCAGTGCCTGAGTGGCGAATGTCATATCGTGTAAGTTAATGTTTACTAAAGCTACATTAGTATGTATATGAAAATATAGGTATTACTCAGGTAAAAATATGTGTAAACATGGCAACGATTTCCGGTTTGAGTAACCGAGTCCAATTGTAGACTATATTTGACCCAATATTGTAATAACGGCCCACGTTTAGCGATTGTTTAAACAAATGTTTTGTTCAAGACAATTGTTAGTTATGTATTGTAATATTAACAGTTGGGTAAACTCGTATTGAATTCCTGTTAACGGATTAGCCAAATAAAGACTAAAATTCATATATTCGTGAATGTCCAGTTCTGCTATCTCAAAAGTTACTTGAACGTATTCAATTAGTTTTTAAATTTTAATAAGAATGAATAGAGACAATTTCGGTTTTTTTTAAGCTAAAACAGCAGCGATTATGCAAGCAGCAGATAGGACTGGCGACCACCGTCCATGGATGTCTGCACGGAATCTCGAAAGAAACTCTGATAATAGTACAGTTATTCTTAGTTATTTCTAGCTGTTAATAAGTATTTCAGATAGTATTAATTGGAAATTATTGCAGGGACATGATTGTTACGACATCGGTTTAGTTAGTACATTAAATTTAACTGCCTTGAATATCAGTGAGTACCTGTCAAAGTTCAAGTTGGTCACAGAAGTGTTGCTCCTCCTGCAGATCGAGGAAGTCGCGTCTCGTATACACGTTAACAAAAACATATTAACATAAGAAGAAAATCTTTAAATCTTCAACCTTTGAGCAAAAATGTGTGTATGTAAAAACAAGCACACAAAACATAGGAAGTTCGTAACATTTCTGCCACAAGGCTTGTTTCCAAAGCTCATTTAATTTATTATAAGCTGGTAGGCGTTGCCCATTGTTCGCGGTATTGCACAACTGCCTATTCGAATAACAACTGCCTTAAATGTTAACTGCCTGGCAACAATACTTTTATAGTGCTACCCCCTGCGGTTCAATAACGTTAGCAATCTATGATAGATTTATAAATTCAAGCTGTTGATAGTTTTTATTGAATAGTCAATTACTTAACAATAATTCGCGGTGGTTTGTTAAATTAAGGCCAAATTGTGTAATTTGTTCTTTAAGAGCATAAGCATTGACAGGAGGTTTTAATGATCATAAACCATGGCGATAATTCTTACTCTAAACGGAATATAAATTACGAATTAAGTGTCTCACTTTAACCTGTAAAAATATATAATTAATGATTGTAAAAAGGTTTATTAATTTCGTGAACCCTGAACTCTGTAACAAAATTTAGTTTAAATTAATAATTTAAGAGTAAATATAGACTGGAAACCACAATAAACCTTTTTTCTTATGCACCAGTCATTTTGACTGGTTTAGTAGAAATGGGTATATTTAGATAGCTGGTATATGTAGTGTTAAATAAAATATAACAATGACTTGGTAATATTTCTAAAATATGTGCTTAACTAAAATTGTAAATATGTTTAGTCAACATTTTGCAGAAAATTCTACTTGAGTAAAATTAGGGTAGCAGCAGGTTGGGTTCTTCCCTAATGTTGACAATGTCCATACCCGCTGATACTCACGCATCATCAGGTGTACCGTCCGGTCGATCGCTAGACTATGCAATAAAAAAATTTCGTGATCGACCAGTTTGCTAATCGTGGGAATCGACGGACTTAATGGATCCGGTCCAAAACGTTAGATCTGTTTTTGACCGTGCTATGTGGCTGGCAAGTTTTATGTCACACGACAGCGGTATATTGCACAATGTACCAGAATTTGGTATACTTACTTTCTGCTTAATATTTTACGAATTTAAAGTAAATAATGTAAGTTTAATTATATGTACACAGATTCAAGTTTCGTTTAGTGATACTATTTTCCCACCCTTTAATAACGTTTAAAAATGGCATTATAAAAATATGCCTAAAAATAATATTCTCCAACAGTCGACCTTTAAATCAAGGAGATAACATCGAAGACGTGTATGTACCTACTAAATGATAAGAATAACTACATTTTTATTTGGGGTATTCAATCCCGAAATAGGCAGTGCTTTTGCTAACATCATGAGAAAAAAATTCAATACGTAATGTGTATTGTAATTACAGAAAAATGCACCGCTGAAATATTTAGGAATGATTTCGTCTAAGAAGTTGACAATGACGCACAGAATCGCAAAAACGAGTAATTGTCCAGCAAATGATTTTGTTGAATGCCCGTGCGCAGTCTCAGCTAGGGTTGTCAGCTTATCGTTTATAAGAAAATAGAGTAAATGAGCAAGCAGCAGTACTAAGTGGTCATCGACGCTTGGGGACACTGTTCCTATGGCATCAGTTACTATCACCATAAGGTTTTAGGAATTGAATTGTTAGTAATATTAGTCGTTGCTGATAACTTCATATAAAGTAACAAGAAAAAAATTACTTATTTCGTATACGCCAATATTCTACTACTTTTTGCTACCAATACTCGTTCAAACTGTACTTAATATAACACACATTAAAATTTAATATTTGTAAGAATTTAAAAAAAGGCTTAGTGTCAGCCCTGTCCTCTCTCCTCCCACCCGCACCCGCGACCTTTACTTGAACAAAACTGTATAATTATTCATGGTTAGTTTTAAGCCACATAGCTTTAAATTTCCATTACACGGTTATTAATCAAGCAAAATGTTCTTTGTATAAATTATATATGTTTTTTTATATATCATGACTTGGATGGTATGTGTAATTTTTACTTGTAAAATTATTTCTAAGGTACATACGGCAGATTTCGATAATTTTAAAGGACACTGAATCATTTTAATGCGTCATACATTGCTGTATTAAGTTTATCCTTTTACATAATAAGTCATAAGAAAGGCATGCAGTCAACGTGAAGGTAAAGTAGTAACCAGAGCCTCCAACAGGGGTGAACTTGAGGACAGAGTCAACTAAAGTGTTGTTGTTATGCTTCCATGTGTATACTCGTATTTGTAAACTTAAAAGGAACAGCGAGGCCTTAGGAACCAAAGGTGTCACCCAGTTGTTCATATTTGGAATGTACTAAGGACGAACGAGAGGAACGGACGTTAATCATTAATCTTTGTTCTGACGATATTTAGAGCACTTAAAGTACAGAGTGTTTAATAAAGGGTTTTAAATAGTAAGCATTATTATTTCATGAACCAGCCGTGGTCGAAAAGGATCTTGAATCCGAAGACAAGCGCTCCTAAGACAATATAAGGTCTCAGGTACCTCTTTCCTCGAATAGGCCGCCCCAAAGAGAATAGGGGCTGCAACATGTGCGGAATGAATAACGGAATGTTCTAGTGTCTTATAATGATGCTCATGGCTTCCTACTTGCAATGTATAAGCGGGTGATATTTATGTATGGGGAATAATAAACGCAATGAAAAATATAAGAAAACCTACACAAAATTAAATCGTTACATACAAAAATATACATTTATAGTCTTCCTATTATCCTAAGGTGAATAAAGAATACTTGTTTAAAGCGACATTTTTGACGATATTGACTTATGTACATAATTAGAGTTAGTTAATTTTTCTACGTCCAAAGCAAAATAATAACATATAAAACAATATAGTCTATGTTGCAGCTTCAAACCTTTCACCTTTCGACATTATGAATGCTGAAAATGAAATTCGTGTAACATCCTTTCCGTATCTTTTACTCCTGACTACTACCCAAAGGTTGTCTGGAAGAGATCGCTTGTTAGCTATAAGACCACCTTTTGTATACGTAGATCCTTTAAATAAAATGTGTATAG
>DVPR01000971.1:0-11946 GCA_018239345.1 Oxynetra stangelandi | reverse complement strand
TCCCACGCGGGGCAAATGTTTGTGTGATGGGTACAAGCATTTGTTGCGTTTCTTTGTTATCATAAAACAGGCTTTGATTAAGTATCCACTTTGGATTCAGATGGCTGTGTGTGAAGTTGTTCCTAGATATTAATGTTATTCTAAGCATAAATAGCATATTTGAATTAATGTTCGTTAAAGATGACTGACTTAAAAATGCTATTTTTATGAGGAGGCTTATTGTCTAGATTATTCGCCGATGATGATTAATTTTCAATTAATCATTAAAAGTTTAGCATACAAATAAATGCAATGTAACTATTCACTTTAAACACATAACTTTAAAATGTGGTGAAACGATTTTGAATGTTTCGCCAAAAACTCATTTTTAAATCAAAAAATTTCAAACGGAATATTTTTACGACATGACATTCGGCTGTATAAAAAAATAGTCGATGAAAAATGTTTCCACGAATTCATCAGTATTGGGCCCACGCACTGGAAAGAAATAAAGATATAAAACGAGTGCTTTTTGAAAATCGTAAAAAACGTTTATTTTTCTTAAATATCACTACTATATTTACATGTCCATAGCATTTTCGGTACGTAATATAAAGAATCAGTTGTTTAAACAGTGAATTTATTACAAAGGGTTTTGAATAATGAATATGAGATCAGAATATTGCTTGCATGTTTGATATTTACGACGTAGCCTGATCATATTTCACCGTTCGACGCATTCCTGGCCCTCCGAAAGCTCGGTATCGAGTCGATCGGAGATCGCATCGCGTCCTAAAGCTCAACTCCAAACTTTCCGGACCTAGCTTTTGTGCTCGACTTTGCGTGCACAGCCGTTACGGTTTTTTCATTAAATGAAATGTAACATAAGGATTTTTCAAAATTAAAATTGTATTGCAATCAATCTGTTAGTACACTTACGATGCGTAAGAGATTGTAGTATTGAAATTTGTAAGATATGGGAAACATTTTATAAGGATTCAATCGGCTTATATATCTATTTAAAGAAAGTCTAATTAATTTCTGTTTCTTTTCCTTTACTGTTTTTTCAACGCTGTTTCTAAAGGTTGCATGTAAGTACGAAGTTTATATCGCTTATTTACCTGTCATTTTAATTTACCAAATGCTAGAGTTTATCTTCAAATATTATTTATTCAGTTGTCTAGCACATATTGCTATCACCGATAACGACATTGCGCTACGTATTTGTTGTGTGTCATTATTATTATTGTATTAAGTATTTACTTAATTTATTGTACTTCATAGATTGTCTTACAATTTACAATTATACAAGAGTCCTGTTTGATGTTAGGAGTAATACTTCAAGCGACTCCAGTTGGAGTTTTGTAAAACTTATAAGCGTTTATCACTTTCATAAATTCACGACGCGGTCGCTATGTTTTAAAACGTATCGCACGTGAAGTTAGCCGCCGTTCGCGCCGCGCTTGATCGAGCAATCACGTTCTCATTCGCTTCAACTTCATACCGGTTAGATCAGTTTTAGTCCAGACTGGCCCGCGCCCGCGCACTCGCGCCGTCCGATCACGGTACCGGCACAACATCGATCCTTTTTTTTCCCCCAACAAAACGCCACCCAAACTATTCGAAACGATCCCGAAATCGATCAACAATAGTGTTATTAGTGCGCCGACCAATGTTTATGTGAGGTTTCTCGTTTGGAAGGGAGTGAAGTTGTTTTATATATTTTTTTTTTGCACTGCACCTTTTGCATCGAGTCCTGTGTTGTGTTAAAGTTTGGTACGAGTGAAATTGGTACCGGTATTGGTACCCTGCACGATACCAATTAGCCCAGAGTCAAGTTCATTGTCATCTTGTTACATCTGATAGTGCTGGTAAGTGGTTTATACGTTTGAACACTTTCTTTATTGTTTCCGTTTTGGTGTATTATTCATGTTGGTATAGTATGTATGCGAGTATTGGTAGGTTCAGATGAAGCATACAAGCGACCTCTTACGGATTTGCATGAATCCTTGTCGAATGGAACTTGAGAGGCGTTTGTTACTTTCTTACTTTGTTCGTGCATAATTTAATTTATGCATAATGATAGTGCAGTGCTTGTATTGAGTTGAGTTACTTTTAAATTAAGGAAAGTATAATATCAATGAAATAGTTGGGGTAATACATAAATGTACTTGCTGTTACCTACCCGTTAGTGAATGTTCAATTTAAATATTTTAGTAAATTAAAATAATCTCTTATTTATATTTATTTGTACTGAATTTTACTTAATAAAAATACTACACTTGTTTTGGTAAATAATGATGAATGTAAATTTTAAATTTAATTATATTAAATATTTATAAATCAAAAAGAGTATATTACTAAAATAACAGGTTTTTTGCAATTACAATTGTAATAACAGGTGTTTATTACAATATTATTATATTGGTATAGACAGTTGGTATTATATTTGCTGGTCTACTAGGAATTATTGTCTTTGAGCAGAAGCCCTGATATTGTATTTTTTAAATACTTAACGACAGTTTTCTAATGCGGTAAGTTGAAATGCACTAATTTTATAAGATTTTTTGATGACAAATACTATTTATATTGCATTTTAATAAATGCCAAACTTATTATCGATTATTCAATTTTATATACAAGTACTTATGGTTTGATGAAGCACTATCCTTTATGGTATACATACATATGTACATTGTTGAGCTGGAGTTCTAAATAGCGACGGTAAAATAACCACAGAAATTTTAATTGCATTGAAATAATTCAAGAAGTAATGGATTTTTTCAACAAAAAAGGCGAATAATTTTTATTTTTTAATATTTCAAACTGTAATTGAATACCTACTACAAAATTTTCAAATTGAATTCAGCTTCGTAAAATGTAATTGTAATTCTTGTATATAATATTTTACAAAATTTAGGTGGGTGTTTAAAAATATTTCAATGTAAGTTGGGCGGTGGATTATGTAGGCTTATGTAGACACTTGGCTCCAAAGCGTTAACGCACGACTTGAAGATTAAGGGTTATTCACGAGAGTATTCTGATTGGGGTTGATGAGTTCATTGAATGATAATTAGGATATTGTAATCCGTTCTTTAAGCGTATGTATAATATACTTTATAAAAAAATAAAAAATAAACTTTTTTTTGTATTTGATTTTAGATTCAATCAAAATATTTGTTCTTCAGCCAGAAAACAGTGACTTACGGTTATTTAATTCACATGTAACATTTTAACATAATTTCTTTAACAATATTCAAGTATTAAAAAGCTAGTTCATGTTGGATGTCCTTTCGTGTTATCAGTAATTTAATGTTCTAATGTCGTATAAAGTCTTATTCCAGACTGAAACATATTAATATCATAGTTTACGTTAGCCAAGCGGTATTCGGCAGGATTTACCCAAAAAATTATGGACGATTGCCCATCCGGTCTCCGGTTCACGTATATATATTTTTATTTATTTATTATAAAGCTATTGCTTATCAGAGGACTGTCTGTCAGTTTAATCTTGTTTATTCAGTTTCTCAATACGACAGTGTAATGACACGTACTTAGCTCTCTTTGTGTTGGGGGGACATAAAGTACCTCATGCACTTTCCATCCTAACTATCGGATTCAATTGATCGTGCAAATGAAGTGTGATGATTTTAAAAGTTGCTGTTCTCGCTTCCTTTCATCATCGACTGCGTGATGGAACGAGGAATCGTTTAGGTAGTCAGTAGAATATTAAACCTTCTAATGTTTTCGAGGTAACAACCCAATAACTCTTTTAAAGGTATCAGTCATATGTAGACTGATATAAATATACATAAAAAAGTACATAAAAGCTCGCTTACTTTACTTGGTAAACGGAATATTAAGTAGAGGCATATTCCGATTATTATACAGTATGCAATAAATTGAAACATTCAACGTTAAAAGCTGGAAGAAACCCAGAATAGCGTTTGCGTATGTGAGCAGTATAGTTGCGTTTTTTTCGCCGCTAAGCAACAGGTCCGCATTGTGTTCTGGCTTGAAGAGTGTGCTTTGCAAACACATACAAACATAAGGTTGTACCAAGATAGTCTGCAAGGGAAGCGAAGCAGTTAAAGAACTATAAAAATATTGAGTACTTGTAACCATGGCCCGCAGGGACCAGTGAACATAAAGTGATTGGTACTATCGGCTGCTACTTACATGAAAAAAAACTTTTTTAAAATATTAACGTAACGTGTGCATCGGACAATGTGCACGCCACATTACTCTTCCAAGAAAAGTGTTATCAGACCTGCTAAACAATGTTTAAGTAGGAGTGATTTTATGAAATGAACTTTATATTATGTAGGTAGGTCGTTTTAGGTTGAGTGGAGTTAGAATACGATTTTTACGATTGCATGCATTGAAAACTCTTCAGGTTTGAATTCAATTTAAAAAATTGAAAATTAATATTAAAACTTTACGTATATATATTAAATTAGGTTGAGATTGTTATATTTGTTTGTGCTATAATATGTGTTATCTAATCTATTTATAATTTTTGTCATCGCTCATTTATCTCTGATATGTACCTAAAGATAAATTTTATAAACAAATTTAAATTCTGACCCAGCTGATAAAAAATATTATCAAAAGTATAACTTTGAATACTGCACTTGTGAAGTAATTAATTTATGTCCTTAAATGCAAACAACATGAAACTTTTATTCGATAGTAAAATTATGTTTGGTTGTAGAGAAGAACTTGTATTCACTGCGTGCATGACTTCGGTAAACTAAAAAAAAGAGTCAAAATCATTAATGCGTCGCAATAAACGCAAGAAATTTGACTTCAGGTCACGTTTTGGGTGCCCAGACATATACGTATATTAGGTACTAAATCTACATATATTTATTGTGTTATGCAAGTGTCGGCTGCAGTGTATACTGATAACACAAACCGACGCCGAAAACGTGCGTTGTTTTAAATAACAATAATAATAATCGTTATTTCTTAATAATGAACGCTGCGTCGTAAATATTAATTAAATTGTTGTATTTGTCGCGAAAAAAAAGTGTGCGTATAAAAACAATTAATCGTGTATAGTATATATAACCTGATGAAGAAACATGAGTTTCATTGGAAATTTAGGAACTTGCTCAGTTTTAAAGTAACTACATTTCGTACCAACTATGAAATACTATGAACCAAGATTGTATCTGTATTTTTATGTTGATTTTTATTCTAAATACAACATGTATTAACATTACGTAATGTGAAATTTATAGATTCTTACGTCAGTCATGAAATTCACTTAGTTATATTTATATTGCAGTTGTTAATCAATAATTTTCGTTGAAATTCTGTTGATCTTAACGTAAACAACGTTGAACACTCTCCTCTTCGCTGTTGATATGATAAATCGTGTATTATATATAGATACAAGGTATCGACTTATTCGGTGCTTTCCATTTTATGCTCTCGTGCTGGGCGGTGTTGTCTTCGATTCGCAGTTCGAAAAGAGTACAACATCAAAATCATTTAATTGCACTTTACTAAAAATATTAGATTATCCCATTGCAGCAAAATTAATATTAACGGTTTACATTAAAATTATATTAAGAATTTAATATTTTTTAAATATTAATTATCAATATCTACAATCCTTAGTATAACTTATTTACAATTAATGTGGTATTATTAGAATGTTGAAAAACCGATAACTTTCATATTTGATGTATACTGTTCATATAACTGTTTCATAGGTCATTATTCTACGGCGGTGGTATTGAGTGCTGTAATGTTAACCTTGTTGAGTTAAAAATATATAAAATTATAACAAAAAAGTACTGTACTGGATGCTGAGGTACTGCATATCTACTGTATGCATGAGATAGAGAATTCTAGTATGTTCTTGTGAGCTTTTTATATGACATCATTAATTTTCATTAAGAATAGGTGTATCCTACACACAGACGTACTAAAACACAAAGTGCTTTGAAATAAATATTTATATTTAAAGTTACATTCAAATATTATATATCTATCATTTTCTATTTCCTTAACAAGTTACAGCTTATCTAATAATACATTTTTTCGTTTCAAGACTCAAGTCAGTAAAGTCCAGTATCAGATAGTATGAAACGAAACACTGACATCACTACGAAAAATAACCACAAGGACGATCGTCCACATCGTTATCTATAATATATTTGAAAGGAAATTAATTGACACAATGGCCTCAATTAATATCCATAAAAATTACAATATTTGTACTAAAGTGGCGTGTTAGATTTGTTCTTTGCACTTCGGTGTCTGCGGTTCGAGTCCAGACACGATTGTGACTATGAATAATTCTGTTCAAATTTAATATCGTACAATCCGTACACGTGTATAGGACTTTCTAACAGCCTTTAGTACTTTTAGTATTGAGATTGAACCTTTATTTTACTTTAGTCTTGTACATTTCAATGTTGAATGTCCGTTAATATACAGCATAAAACATTTCCTGAACCCGCTAAAAGCAGACAAGGCAACTTTCAGGTAGGAAGACTGTCAGGTCGGCTAGTTACCTAAATATCAACGTCAATTTGGAATACACCATATTGTTTTCGATAACCCTTACATATGTATCTGAGTTTAATATCAAAAAACAATCAGCACTGAACTCGATATAGTACTGTTTTATTCACTTGCAATTCTCCAATTAATTTCGTACGTCCCAACGAACTATCCTTACTTTATTCATTCTTTTATTTTATTCAGTTTTAAATGATGACATTGCAATTTCGTTAAACTTCCTTCTATACTGCGTCATTTTCTCTATATTTTATGCAATCTGAAGTGACATAAATAAAAATCGATTCATATTTTGTTATATATAAACGACTGAATTTTATTGTATGTACGTCTGTTAATGAATCTCTATCGTCTTTAAGTTAATGTAGAGTGTCTCTAAGTTAATATCTATCGCTTGGCTGACGGTGTGATCGTGTTTTAACGTGTTATAAGTGGGGCGATGCTTTCGCGATCCAGTTTATAAAACGCATATTCATTCACGGTGTATGTAAGTATGTTTGTCCGTCGGCTCGTAAATCCAGAATGCGCTGAATGTGTACTGTTACATCATTTTCGACGTGTACAGCGGATATATTGTTTTTTAATTGTTTCATTATGATTTGAAGTATATCTCGTGAGATTTATTTTTCGTTTTTCATCTCGGTTTTGGAATTATTTTGGTAAAAAAAATCTTCTTTTTTCACTTGAATCCGTTTGTAATTAACACTGCGATTTTATATGGGTGCTGTTAAACAACTTTTTTCTTGCGGTCCTAGTATTTATTATTCTGAAAGTGGAGCTAAAAAATAGTCTCCCATTCGTTTGACTAGTACCTACTACTTTGTTAATTTTATGTCGTTCTAAGGACTTAAATGGTGCCCTATTTTTTGTGAAGTTTCCATCAATTCTCGAACGTTCCTTCTTTCTTCTGCAATACGACAGATGTACTGTAACATAGCAGCTCTATGACATATCTATATCCCTATTGGTAAATATAAATATACATGGATTATCTTATAAATACATCGATAAATCTTTATACGACTTTAGATTGTGAATGACGATATCGTAAAAAGACAAACTACTGTACGGTTAAAGTATTGAAACAAGAAATCGTTAATAAATGATGTGTCTCGCTTCAAACCTCTCATTTGGAGAGAGATAACAATATGGCGGTGAAGATAAAAAACGTGTCGCTTATAAGGCACCGTTCACACATGTCAAAATAATTACGATAATTATTATTACCGTAAACGGATCTTTATATCTACAGTCATTTGAATAATCTGACACTCTTTATCTGAACACTTTATGTAACAGCTAGTGTTACGTGTTGGGAATTTGTGACGGTCGATCAAGTTTAAAACTCGGTTGCTATAACTATTAAAAGCTTTTACTAAAACGTTTCAGATTTCACGTTCATTTCGAATGTTTTAGGGGAATCATACAAAAAATGTTTCAACGACAATATTGTTTGATCAATAAAACACCTTAATCTGATCTCGTGTCATATACAAACCACAGCGATATTTGCATGTGAACTGTAAAAAATGTGGCGAAATAAAGTCGAATAGGACGAGAAGATTCGCGAATTTAAAGATAACGCAAGCAGAGAGATCTCAAGAGATATATTTACTGATATTCTATTCTCTATATTAAACATGTATGTGCTATAATAGTACCTCAAGAAGTATCGATAACTAACAGTATATTGTTCTGTGCCCTCGCGCCGCGTGAAAGTAATTGACATGAAACTCTTGACGCTAACTTTGTTAGAGTTATTGTGTTATTTGTATTTTATATATGGATTTTAAAATGATAGCGCGTGTATGGCAATTGATTATAATACGCAACAATGGGTAAACTAATAATCTTTGACGATCAGACCATATAATGATGTTAGTGAACCTGATTTCTGCGTCGGGGATCGTGGGTTCGATCGCCACCCAGGACAAATATTTGTGCGATGAGCACAAGTATTTGTTCTGAGTTTGGGTGTAATGAAATCTACGTAAGCATGTATTTATGTATATATAGGCAGCTTATTGGCCACCATAGCTCGCCATGGCTTTGCTTAGCTCGGTAACAGATGGCCTTTTGTGACCATATTCAAGGATAATTATTACATAGTACATTGCATGCGATCGCGTTAGTTTCCGTTCCGTAAGATCTTAATATGTACTATTATAGTGTACTTTTAATAAGCTTACACACCGTTAGTGTCCACTTATGTAATTGGCACAGATGTCATTACACGAATAAGCAGCATACTTGTAACACGTGTTTCATTTATAACCGTAGGCACCGTAGTATGACTTTGTGGTGCTTTTGTATATTTTTATTTTAATATTCTTTATCAACGTCCTAAGATTATTAGAAGTTGCAGTGTTTGGATACGATGAATTATTTTCGTATACAAATCTATACAATTGTAATGATTCTTTATTTCTCTATGCTCATAATAATGGAGTTGTTAAATTACCTGCTCCTACAGAATGGTTCACAGAAGATTATTTGTAATAAATCCTATTAAAGCTTCCTTGGCTTCCTATTTTAAGAATGATTGATATACACATGTTGCTCCTTGCCCTTTTAATCTAAAATATGTATGTAAAGCAGTATTTGCACTAATATAATGATACTCGTTGTGAGACTAAAAATACTAATATGAAAACTTTCATTGTAACATCAGTGTAGTAATTGGAATGGACAGTGGAGGTAGAGGGTAGAGGGTGCCGGCGGTTTATTTTATATTTTTATTTATCTAAATATATTCCGATCAACGTCGTACAAATTTATTGGGTCTCATTAATCTTTATTGGCAACTGTCGTTCGGTGTGAACTCCTCTCGTGCCAAAACTATTTTAGAAATTGTGACGAGACATATTATTCTTATAAGTCCATCGAGTTATCTAGGGGAGTTCTGAAGCTTATTTTTTATGCCAAGGGGAGAGTAGCAGTGACAAATGGCCACTGCCGATCATAGACCTCTGCGACTGTTGTCGAACAGGACTGTAGGAGTGGGACTCTTCGTGTCAATAAACTTGGTCAAAATTACATAAATTCTGACTTAATTTGGTTAATTTATGCTTTATACACGAATAAAACTTATAAGAGCTTTGTCATTAAGCGCCAATTCATGAAGCAACACCATTGCGTATTTTCTGCTGCAAAGCACCAAGTACGCATTATCAATTATCTATCAACTAATGCGACTCAGCTTAGATGAGTTAAAAATTGTAATATTTAATTATTGACCAACATTCAGCGGTAGACTTAGAAGAGCCGATGATTATAGCTACGCAGCTCTACCTTAGCTGGTCGATTGAGCACGTGTTGCATCAACAACAAAGAAAACACACGTACACAGCTGCACACATCTACACATACCTACTCACACACTGACATCGTCTTGTTAATATTAATCCGAACCAGAAATCTAGTCGTAAATCTGTTGAGAAATAAAATGCATCCGTCTGGAGTTATGGGAGTAACGTGCATTCCCCCATTTTAGAGTGTAAAAATAGAGAAATGTGACTTCAACACGAACTTACTCATAGGTGTTCGTGATGAATACTGAAATACGATTTCTTGTAAGACAAACAGCGACATATTGTGGAATATTTTCCAGTGTCAATAAATTAGGATACAGTTAAACCAGCCTGTTTGTATATATTTCATTGTAAAAATATTTACGACATGCGATTGCATTTGGCCAATTGAATATTTTAATTAATTAAATTATGAAGGATTTATTGAAATGTTATTTTTATCAATTTTAGGTTTTATTTTATTTTTATATTTAAATAATATTTTGTGAATATTGTTTTTTATTGTGATCGTAAATACATTTTTATTATAAATGTAAATAAAGTTAATAATTATACATTTATATATGTATGTATCTATGTATGTATTGTCATGTATGTATTTCGGTCGCAAAGGCATCACTGAAATATAAATCAATCACGAATTTAATTCGGATAAATCTTTGTTGATCAATCGCTAGATTAAAATAAATGAAATTGTCAAAATTATACCAAAAGTTTAGTTTTTTTCAACTTCATATGCTTTTTCTGACGTCACGATCCATCCGGGCGAGTTGTGTAATACCCTATCCTATTATAGTCCCCTGCGACATATGTATGTCTGTATATCTACTCATATACATACTAATCTCACGGGATACGTAAAAATAATGGGGACAAAAGTGTGTCAGACGTAGGGACGCCATGAATTTTAGTTTCAGTGGGAAGTTTCATATTTAATTCACTTTTAAGGAGCTCAATTAAGTTGTTAAGTGAAGTAAAAATCTGTTTTTATGATTAAATATACAGTATATATTCGTAGGTTAAATTCTAAACTGTCAATTTAGTTTTTGAAATGTTTCACTGAAATTGTGTAAGCTTTAGCATCTATAGATGTTCAATTTACAATAACGTAACGTGAATATTTATAGATAAAAATCTGGACAGTAAAAAAATTAATTTTACCGCAAAAGTAATCAAGATGCATTACCGTAATTTTTGAACGGATTTCAATGTTCTGGAAGACTCAATTGATTGAATAATGATAATTTTGATGCGACCACAATATCCCAGTATGTCACAGTAATCTTAGTCACCCTCGTGTCTGTTATGTAACAACATCTGTTAATACTTTCATCGTCGTTAAGAAAACAAAGACATTTTTTCTCATATTACAATAAGGTGATTCAAGATTAAAAGAATTCTCGCTATTCGATTAGGAATGCATGGTGTTCGTGGAACTGGTTCCCAGATTGTCTAAAAACTTTTAGTCTCGCTGCAAACAATAGCTCCTCCTAATTGGATTTTATTAAGAACAGTCACATTCTTAGTCATAAATTTAAAATAATAAAGAACCCATCTTATATGTTTTATAAGACAATTATCTGGGGATTCGACTTATGATGAGCATGCAGTTTTTGAACATTCGTTTTTTTTAAAACGTTTTTAAAAAAAATATCTTTTTTTAAAATTCAGGTTTTAAAAAAATATTTGTTCTGAGAATGGACTTTGTGTAAACCACAGTTAAGGCATTATTATTAATAAAATACCAAGTTGAAAAAACATAGGAGTAAACATTTGCTTAAAAATATTTACAAATATTCACTGGTTTCTGGTATTTCATCACCAGAAACCAGTGAATATTTGTAAATATTTTTAAGCATCGTATAAATGTCCAATATCAAATAGGACTTCGATGTAGACATCACCATCAAGATATGTGGTTGCCGGTCCACGTATACTCTAGAAACGTCTACCACAGTCCTCAAGAGTGGCAAATTTTTTGTGACCCGCCGAGAATAGCACATACACTATTGTTCCTAACTGCAATCCTACTATCAGACCAATTAGTGGACTAAGGTTACCAGCAGTCCCATTCGAGCACTCCTGTAAATAAAAATAAATAACCGTCACGCCAGGTCCC
>DVPR01000970.1:0-11946 GCA_018239345.1 Oxynetra stangelandi | reverse complement strand
TCTTGTGTTGCATGCCAATGACCGAGTGATGTCAGGGCGGGTGTTCGATGTATTCTATTCTTAACAGAAAACGCTTCTTACTTAGATAACAACAATTTTTGAATAACAAAATCCGATCGTGAACAAATCGCACTGATGCTGAGTTTCGTCTGTTCTTAGAAGGTTGTCAAACGCAAGACGAAACTTTTCGTAAACATGTTTCGAAGTCGCGTCATATTTTCCAGTGAATATACATCGTTTCGGCGTTTGCGCTTTTAAACAATACTCGACAAGCCGGAGGCTTGTTTGTGCCGAAAAGGATTTTATCACAAACATTCTGGAATAAAAATTACAAACGATTCGTATTATTAGCGCTGCGCTTTGTTGTGCATATCGTAATATTTGCACATAACGCAAAATGTTTTTCGCGATTTTTTAGCAGATTCATCAAATTTCATCCGTTTATTTGGCCGCCATTACGTTTTTGTGTACGTTAGTTAATATAGGTTTAAGTTAAACGAGCATTCAAATCTCAATTATCGAATCTATTTCGTTTACTAACAATACGGTTCTGGTGTGGCTAAAATTTCCTGCATATCGCTTGATGTGATTCATGAAATTATTTTCATTATTATTACTACCAATAGTACTCGAGTCCAATGTGCTTGGTATTCAAAGTGAGATGTTCGACCTAACAAAACTTCTGTGACTGTATTGGTAGAAACCTTATTCGAAATCGAATACACGTGTGTTTTCTTCTACTGCTAATGTCCGTTTAGATTAAAAAACTAATACTCATTGTAAATCAATAGGTTAGTGATCTAAAAGTGTACCATGAAACATTTGAAGGATAATTATTTTAAGTCGAAAATTTGAACAGAAATATTAGAACGAAATCATGCTAACTGAAAATAATTGATGTAAGCGCTAACGAAATGTACATATTACATATTATATGTGCCGTCATCTGGTTAAATATTGGTTTCTGCTATACCTCAATATTTATCCCTATCTACATTACGATTCTCATTTAATTAAATCACAAGCAGTCATAGAGCAAAGTCAGTCTTTTAAAAAGAGGTAACAGAAAAGTCGAACACTTTTCCTTGATTATACTTTCCCTCCGCCCTTTACCCATTCGCGATTTAGAGAATAGAGTAAATTTACAGAGAATCGTTCAAACGAGAGAATGCTCACTCACCTACCTAAGTTGGAATTGTTCGTAACATTCGCAAGTTTTTACCGTGTTTGTTTCTCCCGGGAACGGGGATCAGTTGGACTCGGCGCAGCTGCGTGCGTTCGAGCGGCCATATCTCATCTCTTGATATATTACGTCTTGTGATTTATTCTCATATTAGCATTAAAAGAAAATATTAACGGATTCGAACTCGTATAGAAGGGTGTTAATGTAAAATATGTTTGGTGAGAAAAGAAAATCGGCTACATTTTATATGTATGAAAAGAAGTATTTACATAAATTTTTAAATTTTGCGTAATTTTTATTTACGTACGTATGTTCATGTTCCAAAATAAATTAAGTACTAGTCACATTCTAGTCACAGATTTCAATGAAATAATCTGGATCACGTCCTGCGAACCGTCCTCACATTGTCGTTTCGTAGAATGCCATAATGTAGGAATGAATGTACAGACCAAATAAATCGCATCAACTCAATGAATCGAGAGCCTCGATTATTAAGCTTGTACCGCGAAATGACGACTTATTTTGCGTACTTCATTTGTATTCAATGTTGATATCTCTTAGCAAGGATTTGTTGTCGGGTTTACTGATTTATGTGTCAAGTAGTATATAATAAATAAAATAAATTCATATAAATGTATATACGTATAATTTCTCAACTACCGGCTAACTTTACGATATTAGTCCCTGGTTTGAATATTAAATAACAATATATTGGTCAAATATATTCACCGATTTTAAGAAATCCCTTACCTCTATAAATTGTACTTCGAGCTAAAAGCTAAAATACATAACGATCAAAATGATCAAATTGAATTAAATTAAATCGAGTAAATATCAAAAAAAAATCCATTAAAAACTGTATTTAAGTGACAACAGCTTCGGAATCTATACAAATATACGACGCATACTTCTTTCGCGACCAACAAATTGTTTAGAAGGTTTAGTTGCAAGCACGCGACGTATTTAGTTCAAGAAGAGGGATGATATATTTCACATTGGATGTGGTGCCGTTGGATGCGAGAGCGGAGTGACGTTGCTATCCCTCGGCGCTCAATGGCGGCGTCTAATGAAGCCCCCGGTGGCCGACTACAAAGGCACTCCAACGCTCCGTCTTGTCACTACAAACACGAATACTTTAAGAATGCGCCGGTCCCATTTTTAAATAAAATAAATTGTACGGCTCGCCGCACATTCGTTCGCCCTGTGTGTGTTTTATGTAAATAAGCATCAATTTATTTAATGTAGCTTATGGAACGAGCGCGCTCACAGTAAACATTAGAAATGAATGTACTGGGAGTAAATAGCGGCAGACGGTCAGTTAAATGCGAAATCGAGTCCCAAGTGCTTTTTGCCGAACAAACACAAAACTGGCAGCTATTGTATTTTCAGGCGAAATCAATTCATTATATTTTATTACGAGAATGAAACTTCGAGATAAACATAACGTTGTCAGAATGCAGACTTAACAAAGGCCCCGAATGTACGTTGTTGTGTTCTGTTAAAACTTTTAATATTTAGATAATCTTTCTTGCTTTAAATTAAACTACTTGAACCTCACAACTTTTATTGTAAATACTTTGCCACTAATGAGTGCCAAGTCCTGTGCATAATGAGAGCTTAAAGTCGTGTTATAAACTTTGAACTTTTATTCCGTATTAAAACTGTTGAGTTCGGTAATGTTTCCAAGGTTTTTTTTCAGAATAGAGTTTCTTTGAGTGCTATAATTTATGCGCCTTGTCCGTGTTATAGCTGTGGACGTCGAAGGACTGTGGAAGTCGCAGACATATTTATGTATACCTAAAAATGTAACATAATTTTTACATCAGGTCGATTACTATTGTTTTACGACTGCAGATTATTTAGTTGAACCTTTCAAAGTTATGAGTGTGTTCACCACATTTTTCAAATCAGAGCGTTACTAAGTATCTGAATACAAATGCTTGGTAGCAGAAATAGTTAAAAATCGAACTTCCCCAGTAAACAAATGACCTCACACAAGCGCCGCTAAGCTTCACAGACTCGGAACGACAGAGCCACGAGGCTATATAACCCGATACTTTTTCGTCATAAATTTAATTAACTAATAATGTACACTATGCCTCAGTTTCAAGTTTAGGTTTTTATTAAACTGTTAATACGTGAATACTAATATCCTATACTCATTAAATAATTATTACCTTTTACTCGAATGTTCTACTGTTATTATGAGCTACTAAATTGTACCCAAGGTTCTTTCCCAACAACTCGATATTACGAATTCATAATGATAAATGTCGGGAAAATATCATTTTACACAGCCAACAGTCAATAAAATAGCCAAGCTAGCAATCAAAAGGAATTTTAAACGTGGGCGTTGCATTTATTATTACCGACCGCAATATATGACATGTGACAGGGGGGAATTTTCTTTATTTCACAGTGAAATTTCTTATGTAAATAAAGCAACATTTCCACGGCTATTATGCGGTGTTGGGCGTCTCGTACCACTTATTACACGTTATACAGATGTGTGCGTGCATGTCCACGCATGGAAGGCTGCTTACAGGTTTTTAGGCTTGCATCTTTCGAGACGCGTCATTATGGAGGCTAGACTCCCCGGTGAGAGCTCGAGGGGTGAGATAAGGGTACATTCATAACTCGGCTCGTCTCGTACCTACCGCAGAAAAGTATTTTTTCGTAACGCGGATGAGCACAACAGATAAGAGGCACGTACACCCCATTCACTTATTTATTATTCCACATCGTTCAAAAGGCTTGTTTCACGAAAGTGTTCGAGCCGATTTATAATACGTCTATAGATTTGTCGATGGATTTTATTTATTTTGTATACGTCTGTAGACGCAACATTTGTACTATTCGACAGTATTAGAGATACATTTTTCACACGTGACATATAGGTTTTATTCTATTTATCTTTGTTTGATATGATATTACTCCAGTTGGTTATATTATATACAATTTACTTATGCCGTTTTGTGTCGTCGTTGCTTTATTATATACCAAATTGAAGTATTGTGATAACCCATAAATGGATTAAAACTATAAAGTTTTTTATAAACCAAAAAGAATCATATAAATTGCAAATTAAGTAATTATTGTTATATTTAAAAATTAGTTTCTTTATCGCAGAACTGACGATGAAATATAAAATAACAATGTTTCAGTCTGCGCTTTTCTAAGCTTCTACCCATAATTTTACTGGGAAAAGAAATTAAGACGAAGATTAACTATAGTGACATCTGTCAGCTAAATTTCTCTTGATCTCCCCGGCTTTTCTATTATGTTATATTACCTTTCTGGTTAAGTAGAATTTAAATAACAATTTTATCATTTTCATAGTAAAAAATTAGATACGCTATGATTTTTATTTATTTATTTATTCCGTGGATACTTTCAAGAGCTATTATATAATAAAAATGCGTGTTAATTATTTCACCGCAGTGCAGAATATGCTACAAGTTTCTAGATAGAGGTACTTCAGACTGGTTGGAGAGACCTACCCGCCCAGACAGCGTAGCTTGTAGCTATGTAATATTTAATGAAACACTTTTTAATAATAGCCTTTTATAAGTACAATTCTGCTAGTATTAAATTAATATTCGATTAATCTATAGAAGGTGAGGTTTTTCTCTCGGAAACACGATTGGTTTAGAACAATTCTTTACCCTTTACAACTATCTGCCAAAAAGTTTTTTGCTTTTTGTTCCAGTCAACGTGTGTTTATTTATATTAAATCGAGTGATCGATAGCAAACTGTAAATAATTTAATAAATTAAAATTAATTGTTTACTTTCGTTTTTCTATTAATCAATGATTACATTAGTCAAAATATGTTTTATAATAAACTAACGCGATAAATAGAATTGCCACCATAATACATATTACTGAGCAAGTTGTTTATCCAACAAATTGTATAAAATTGTATAAAGATGAAAATATGACCTATTAATGTCATCGTACATTTAGTCCTCGTTAAACAAACGACAGTGGAATTGCGTAATAAACCAAATTGTGTTCGGAGTTGTATCCATCAGTAGTATCATATCTAACGGCATACATGAACCGGATTAGAGTTATACGTCGGGCTTGTTCCCGAAGACGTGATAGCGTATCAATCCGGACTCGGTCATTATCGTAAATGTTAATGTCGCCGACAATTACCGGACGTATCGAAGCTTCATCGAGAGCCAGCCTCCGAAATTGAACATTCCCAATCTATAGTCTCCCGAACGATTTGTCCCTCTATAAACTCCTTCCGATCGGTCGGCTTTAATTAAAATAGTTTCACGGGAAAAATGGTATAAGGGAGTAACCGCATTTGTTCGTGACTCGTGATCTCCGACGATTTTTTCGGAACTTGAGAAAAATGAGACGCAGACCAATCACAACTTAATTGCAAGCATATAATTCGAGTTCAGTCCCGGCTATTTTTTTTTTTCGATTCAGTAATTTATCCGTCTTTTTTCAATTTTATTTGAAAGGAAGAAAATTGGTTTTAAGGTTATTTTTTTCGTACACGCCTGCCTACGACCGTTGCCAAGAAATCAGTTAGCTGAAATGTCAAATAGGCTTAAGTATGATTAGAATTTCCGTTCATTTTTATTAAATTGGATTATCTTTATCTAAATTTTATTATTCCAAAAATACTAAGCGACAATTTTAACGAAGGCATGACGCTTAAAGCAAGTCTGCATATAATATTAATTCTAAGCACTCTATAACTACGGCGGGCTGTCAGTGACGTTGAGTACTGGATTAAAATGAAAAAATAAAAACCCGCAATGACCTACCTCCAACATTACATTGCGAGTATTTTCATTTGAAAGAAAAGTTATTTAAAATAGTAAAAGTAAATTCTATTTCTTGTCTGATCATATACAAGTATACAGGAAGCTATGGCGGTTTGCTCGCAAGGGATTGTTTTAAAATTAATTTACACCAAATATATCTGCATTAAATGCCCAATGCGCCTCCTATTTCTGCGGAAACTTAAAGTTAGAGTTGTAAAACTTAAACCTGGCATGTACATACATACATATGTAAGTGATGAAAATTTATATATAAAATAAATAACTTTAACTTAAACCGACGCACAATATTAGATTTCAAAAACATATCATATTTTTGTCATTTTTGCCGCACTGGTTGTGTGTATATACTTCAAAACGCCGTTTGTAGTGAATAGTGTTTTACTCTTTGCTGTATATCAGATACTAGTTATTATATCAACACATTGAACATACGGATGAATCAGCATAAGTATGCTTACATGAGTTTTGGGGACAGCAATGTCCTGTAATAGTTGCGGATAAATTGCAATGTGACAATGACGTGTTCATATGCATATGTCAAAACCATTCGTAAATGGTATGTGTATTATAAAAAATCACTAGGAGCGCACTTCAAAGGGAAAACGTTTATTTGAATAAAATCGAAAACATATTTAATAAAGAGCACAGTTCAAATACCGAGTAGAGATTTGAAGATGTAATATTCATTATTTGGTAATAAATTAAGATAGGGTAACGTGATATGTTCATGTTCGGAGAAAAACGACTTATGTTATTAGTAGTGGCATACTGCTTGTCTGGTTATTCGATATTCTGCTCCGTGACAAATAAGTGATGAAAAAAATTATAATTTTATTCAGACCAAATTCCAAATATATTATTATTATCCTCCCTTGCTTTACATTTTGAGATTATCGATATGATTTTTTTATGATCATCAATAAGACATTTTTTTAAACGGATTCTCTGTTTATATTCGGTATATGTACGAGTATGTATATTTTGTGGCTACCCCAAATGACCGAAATCATTTCTGCTCCGTTAGTTTCTCCGTATCAAGTTCGCTGGGAGCTTCGCTCCAGGTCTTCTTTGTATTTATGTTGCACGAGGGAACTGTAAGCCGAGTGAAAGAAATCGTAAGTTTTGCCACCCAACAAATACCCCATCGATCTTCTCCGCTAAATATGTACTTTGTATGAGTTTGACTTCGCATTGTATTTGGGCACATACATCGCGAGAGTATGAGTAATAGATAAAAAGTTTCTATAAAATCGATATGAACATGCACATAATGAAAAAGATGAAGAAATATTGTCACAATGGTCTGGAATTGAACGGATAATATACAATCAGACGAACTTGAACAACTGGCTGATCTAATTCTAATAATACTGTTTCTGCTTTGTTTTCTCGTTCGACCACCATCTGGGTTTGATGCGTGAAAGTTGGTACTTGATGAATGATTACTCGTGTAATTAATGTACTCACCAGTTTTCAGATTTCCAACTAAACCGAGTCTTACGTTGCACAGATATCCGACTGGAAAACTCGAATTTACACTGTACAAATCTAATATAAATACAATGTTATCCGCGGGTTAATGTTATTACGCATATATACGAGTATATCTGTGTTTGTATGTACTCTATCAGCCGACTGATACCCATAACACGGGCACTGCTTAAGCGCCTCCTTTAGGATCAGATGGCCGTATCTAGAGTTGTCCCAAAATATTATTAGAAATTTATAAACAATAAAGACATGTTCTAGAAGTTCTAGTGTTTACTTTCAAATTTCAAGTAGAATGCATGCGTATTATCTTTATGGAATTCATAAATACATAATTTACTTTACAACTGATCGCAGGGGCAATCCAATAACTTCACTCAATAATATTGTTAATGGGAAGTAAGTTAACTTCAATTCCTTCTGTAGCCGCAATTCTTCGCCACAACGCACTCTCCAACTTTATTAGAACGGCGTTTTTTTATGCAGCACTTGTGAACACAAAGTGAAGACGCTCGGCGCTAAATAATAAACATTTTAAAATTCAAGAAAGCTATATTAAAATTCCCTTCAAAAAGTCCGGGAGAGTAATGGCGACACGAAAAGAAATAATATTACGCAGACCCCAGTCGATATAATATTGAGGAAAACTTTTGACTAAAGGAAATGAGTAGTTCGTTTGAGTAGAAGTAGACGTATAATATACAAAGAGGCGGCCACTCGAGAGACAATGGACTCGGAGTAACTTTCAATATTAATGATGCGCCGAGAATGCACACAGAGACTTGCGAGTTTCAAAAGCCTCCCATTGATACTCATTAACTATTGATTCATAAGTAATACCCTTTTAACGGTACCGGCTCGAATGGGCGAAGCAAATTTTCAAATTTAAATTGCAGGGCATACTGCATTTTTAAAGCACCAAACGTTTAAGAGTCGTGCATATAAAGTTAGTGAAATTTTCACTAATATATTACTATTTTGGTTCATTAAATTGCTTTCACGTCTGAGAATTAAGAGCTCTTTCTACTTATTTATAGCGAAATATAGTGGTTGTTAGTTTTGGCCATATCTTGATAATCTTTTTCTTTGTGGAAACAACGACCTGATTTTGTTTAGGTATTGGTCGCTTGTTGTTTGTACCACTTTACTATTTATTCGATCAAGGAATCGGAATAAGAATAAAAAACAGTATGATATTTCACTGAAGTAGAGCCGGTTTTTATTTTCTAAGTGGCATCTAATAATTCTTTTCTAAAATTCTTTTCTAGAAATTGTAACAGTAAACATTTTGAAATATTTATTTACAGGTTATTTCTTTTAAATATATGAGTAAATACGTAAGATCGGTATATGGAAAATGTAAACACACAATTTATTACCCAATTAAAAGAGAAAATAAGTCGGCAAACGTTAAAAATACTGGGTATTCAAGGATAGAACCTTAGTAAGTACGAAGAGACATAAACATCGTTCGGAATACACCGGTGTCACAGTACCATGAGCACCGCACTGTAATCAAAGTGAAATCGATAGCTTACTTCGGTGTTCTGGATATTCAACGGGCTATCGAACACCTGCCGGCTCACATAGTGTGATTTCAGTCAGTTGTAGTTAACGAGTGCTAAGAGTCTATTTTTAAATTCATTTTACAATTTATTATGTTGGAAAAATTACCGCCACTTATTGTATGATAGCTGATCATTTTGTTTTTTCACTGCCTTTTTATTTTAAAAAATAAGTGGAATTACAGAACTTAAATTAATAGTTTGTATGAATCGTTAACGTTACTGTACAACGGTTTCATTAAAGGGTTTCAATGTTACAATTTTATGTAGTCTATTATATTTCAGTCTAGTAATTTTCATTAATATCGCTGTAAATATGCATAAATTGAACGCGAAGAAAAAAAATTATTTGTCAGATGCTTTAGTTATATACTTACATATACTCGTACACAAGTCACTAGAATTTTTCGCAAAATCTTTTTTAGACACAGACCTGTAAGTGAAACCTACTCATCTGCCATGCAAAGTCGGGGGCCCTTGTGAGCTCCATCGGGCCATTGTACTCCCACTCATAAGGGCTTGTGCACACAAGCGCCACCTGTCGGAGAGAGCACAACGAGTGCAGAATGTATTTGCGCGGCGCGATTACGTTCGCCGCTACGAGATCCACAATCGATTCACAGCTTTGCTCTTTGCAAACATTGAGGATTACTTTCATATAACGATTAAAAATTCATATTTTCGTCCACAATACCTTACTTTTACCATAGAGATCGTACCCTATAAATACTATAGTCATTGTGTCCTCATCAATAAGCTCTCGGTAAAATTATATCGTGGAATGACGTAAATTGCATGAATACATTTCAAGGAGAGTTTAATGATGAATCTGGATTCCAAAATAAATACTACGAGTAATAACTAAATTCATCAGCAGTCTCGTAACGGGAAATAGGGTGGACAATAAAAAATATACTTAAAATATTTTCTCTTTGCCAACAATATGAATAGATATGTAATTTTGCTAGAATAGCTCTGATTAAAATAATAATGTTCCACGTTATTTTAGTTAACAATTCACAAAGACGTAGTGATTATAGCATTACAACAGCAGAACTGCAATAAGGCATTTTCACACAATTAAAGTAATCAAGTCGTTTCCGCTAAGCCGTATTCCGTCTAATAACTTATAACTACATTCACTTATGAAAAGTGGATGGTAATATTTAGTTATTTATGTGAACCATAGTACATGACAATGTTCTTTATAAAACTGTAGTGGCGGCTTCAAAAACATTGATAGTCAATTTATAAATAAAATTAATAAAATCATATACTATTAAATCATACAAACAAAACTGAACAGTTTTGTATCAACAAGTTATTTAGATATGTTATAAACGAATAAGACAATAGCTACAGCTTTAACAATCCGCTAATGAAAAGACTTAAAAAAAATAGCGCTAATTTTCTACAATGTAATTCCACGCTAACATAAAAGATACTCGCACAGTTACGTGTGAAAGAGTGAGATAAAAGAAATGAAAAATTATATGATCAGAATAAGGCGTGCGAAGCTTTGTTACTGCTCTCCCGTCTTCTATTTGTATAAAGCGAGCAAATTGAAAATTTCAAATGTTCAATTATATTCAAGAAAAATCTTTTCACTAAGTTCAACGAATAACAACGAAGTGTTATTGTATGAAAAGATTTCATAAATGTTTCGCGCCGCGCTGTTGTTTATTACTGTATGGAAATATTGTGATTTTTGTATCATTGTTTTTCTTTTATAAAATACCCTCTCGTGTCCTCCGTATTGATTTGTATCGCCGCAGCACATTGATATTGCCGGTGTTAGCACCTAACCGGTAGTGTAGTGTTCAGCAAACAAGCTTGGTCGCACAATAAACCGACTACCGGAACCGTCCCGGTCACTCGAGAACTGTACCGAGGATAACAAAATACAATCCCACCAACTCGAAGGTGGCTCTTTTTCGTGTGCAAAGTTTCTCTATTTCGGATGCAACAGTAAATATTAGGTTTTCTCGCTGCGGTCTTCTTAACAAGTGAACCGTGGCGTACGTGCAAGTAGCGTCTTCATTCTAAATCTGCGCGAGTCCTCGCACCGCGTCTTGCATCCCAATGTCGCTCGCCGGCCCAGCCGCTGCTTTTGTAGGCGATTAGAATCATATTATCGAAAGGCTGTTGCCGGCGAAGGCTTTTAAATAAGTTCACATTGACACAGAATAACGAATTTATACCTATAACATTTTATGAGCAAACATTTTTTTGCTAAAACGCTATCGTGTAGCGCTGAGATTATTTTTGAATAACGAAATAGCCGTGCAGCGTGTTCCTAGGTCGTTATTAATAACTATTATAGAGGTCGGGCGGCTGTTATTAAAATATACTGGAGAGATTTCCCAGTTTACGTAATCGATTAAAGTAGTTTAGGATAACTCGTGGGTATTTAGGGGCCGTTCTAGAAGGGGTATGCGAGCCGTTGCACAAGGAGTATTGTAACCGCAACAGGGGTATTCTAGTCTTGTGCCCGATGATCCCACAAATCCCGTCCCTCGCATCGCGAGCACGTCTTCCCAGCGGGATTACGCGCCTCACGCGGCGATCTCGCTGCGATCCCGAATGACCGCAACAATCGTACCGGACTGTAGACAAACTGTCCAATGGACTAACAATATCGCCCTTGTCGTTCTCTTTGTCAAAGCGATCGTGGGGTGAAAGAAAATTGAACCGCATATGGGAACGGCCCTCTGTTATTGGAACGTGTCTACTTTTGAATTTTAATCGAAACCGGTCGCTAAAGGAAATATTATTGCGATCGAAAAACTACTCCGTATATACTAACCCTCTTAGTGTTGGACTGTTCTGCAGTATGTGTTACGAGTATGTTATGTTGATACTAATATACGCATACATTTGTATAAATATATGTATATAT
>DVPR01000969.1:0-11951 GCA_018239345.1 Oxynetra stangelandi | reverse complement strand
GTTGAAATGGAAACACAGGAAGACAAATTTCAGGGATTGTTTATAGAATGAAAGAAATTAATGAATTGAAATTGAAAACGAAATTTTAATTGAATATGCTGCATTTGTATCATTAAAATAAGTAAGTATTTACAAAATTTTAAATTGTGTGCCCTATTAAGATATTATGTACCTCTTATGACGGTGAAGGGAGGAAGCCTGAAAAAACCTATGGGTACATCTTAAAGTCTTTCGTTATGTTTCTGAATGCACGTAAAGTCTGTCAACGCACACTCAGTCCACATGGCAGACAACGACTTTACCCTTTTCATTCTGAGAAGAGAACTGTGCCCAAAATCGAAACGACGAATGCCTGGATGAAGATACTGTCCATTATTACATAATAATAAATACAAAAAATACACTCTCCGTGTAATATTACGAATAATTTAATATTCACTATTATTAAGCATCTATAATAACAGGACGTAATTAAACGACACCTACTTTGAACATCCTTCGAAATAATTTCCAAGGCGCTATAACAAAGCTTGTAAATAAACTTCTGAAAAGAATTTTCCCTTAAATCAAGCGATAGTGTCCCCTCTTTTAGTACGGGTAATATTTGTAGGTGACGATGACGACATACGTTCAGGTGGAACTTTTTTTTGGATGCCACTATTCATTGACTGGCTGTACGACGTAAAGGTACTTGTTTATTCGAAGGAGCGCTGTTTATCAAAGTTAAAGGACCACTAAAGCTTACAGCAAAGATCATTAATTAAAGGCTACAACCGTAGTTCATTTGCATTTCGATACAAACTGAAAGTTAACTTCACGGAACCAAAGCCCAACAGGTCGCAATTAGCACAAACTTCTTGGGTAATTACTGATTAACTGAGGCAATGTACTTCCTATCGCGAATTGCTAATGACATTTAAATGTATTCATAACAAGAATATAATTTTATTCTATTTATTATTGATTTTTCTGATGTATATACACTGAAACTCTTCAAGGCAGAGTGTATAGCCTTTTCCTGAGCACGCGTGATCAATCTTAACACGTATCTACGCCAGCCGTCAGCCGAGGTCGTGGCCAAATCCTAATAAAAAATGGCAAAATATACATGGTTTTATTACTTGCCATTTCGGGCATCCGAACATAGCTTTATTTTATCTTATTATGTTCAGTAAATGCAATATTTTTTACATAAATATAGCATTATTTACAACTCGATGAAATCGTCCCTGGATGATGTTTGATTTTCGGAGTACATTTGAATATTCTTCTTTCAATTAGTTTGCTACGTAGCAACCCTGATTATATCTCAAGTCAGTTAGGTTACCACAAAGGTACCACTTTATAATAGAAAAGGGGTGGTTAAGAAGGCCCGGAAGACATGGAATAGTCTCTTCGAGGCCTTCCAAACCCATCGCTACTCGAGTACGGTTCGACCGCAATGTTTACTGCTTTAGAATTTTCGTTATGTACTTATTTTTGTGTATCAAATAAAAAGGGTATATGCTTGGAAAGTCACACATTTTGGGATACCTAATAGCTTCATTCAGCTAAAATGCTCTCCATTATAATAATTCCACTATAAATAATATTTTTTTATTCAAATAACAATAATAAAGAGAACGGAACGACACAGTTAAGATCGATCAGGGTACCTTACAAGTGTTATTAATCGCTTTCTATACAAAATTTCTATTGTCGAATGCTGAACTGTCGCGCCGATGGTACGAAATTCGATTTTATTCAGTGCGTATTTACTGTATGTATGTAGTTAATTGTCGCGCCGTAAGTCATTGTCTGTAACTTCGACACTAACCTTATAAGAAATGCCAAAAGTTTGCTAGGTTCATAAATAATTCTATTGTAAGTGATTAAATTGATGAACATTTTGCTAGAACTAGTACCATTTATATGGTATAGTACCATTTATATTACAAACAAAAACTTACTTATTTGTATAACCAACACTTTCCTTATTGAAATTTCAGCTGATTTTTTTCTCTCAATGTACCTACCACCTATACGTCTTAAAATGGTGCACGAATTCGATGACCTGGTTACTTTTAAAATACGTTACTTTTATTTCGTAAAATATGCTAATTTTGCATGCTTGCAAAGGGTTAAACATGGAGAAAATACATATATTAACAAGCCAAACCCTTTCTAGTAACCCAGATAAATGCAAATAAATGATGTTTATATGTTTTTTTATTTTGAATGAAAATGTTAAGCATAAAATCGTGCTGACTAAGCATGTTATTTTCTACAACATTGACGTTTTAGAATAAGAAAGGAACGGAATCGAAAGTTAATAAAATAAAGCAATTCGTAGCTTACTAACATATTAGCCTTCGAACGCAACTTTCCGGTTTTTCGTAAAATCGTGATTCGCCGTAAAATATACCGTATAATATAAGAATGAATATTAATAAAATTATGAACATAACCAAATAATGACTTACTATAACGGATTGCGGTAATATTATGCCTGATGTTACAATTATATACAAGCTTTTTAATGGAGCCATGAACAACACAAATTGAATGAGAGAATAAAGGAAAACAAAATATAAGCAGAGTGCAAACAATTACGAAAATTGTTGTATGCCCGAAGAGAAAGAGTCTAATTTAAGTTAATGTTTCTTTTTAATCTTAGTCAATCTGAAACGATGTTCATTTCACTTCAAAGCCCCTTAAAATGATTGTCTGTTAAAAAATAAAACAACCTTTTTCTAATTGTTTCGAGAATAAAATGTTGGAAAGGGCAATTGGATAATCTAAACATAGAGTCCAATCAATTATAATAGAGTCCAATTCAAAAAGAAGAATAATTTTAATTGCTTCATAGTGTTTTATTGTTTCTTTTGCCAAAAGGCCTTTGAAACGCCAGTCGTTTTTTAATAAAAGATAAACTGTGACAAACTTTGACATAATTTAGTATCAGATAACAAATATGTTAACGTCTTATACATACATTCACTACACCGTTTATTTAATTAACTAATTATTTTTATTATTTAATTTATTACCAAATTTATTTAATTTACTCGGAATCGCCACAAGTAGCACGCGAGACAAAGAGCGCATGCCACACAAGAGTAATTGAAGTATTTTTAATGAAAAAATATACCAATTATTGTTATAACATAAAATCAACACATGTGAACTTGATTTTAGATGTAATTGAAACCAAATTTTTCCTGATCTAATTTCTGATTATTACTTGAGCGCTTAATCGAGAACGCTTTATATCATATATTATCATTCATTTATACATATGCATGTCCATATGTATATTTCTTCTACAACGTTTTATCCCAGCTCTCTAATAATTGAACCCTTATTATTCAGAGGAAATCTTGGTGCACTGTAAACTGAATGAAAGGACCGTGCCGCGTTTGTTGCAGTAATATAATAAAAAACGGGTGGAACATTTGACGACCCATTATTTCCGGTGATGCCACACAAATTCAGTAATATAATGAGGTACATACGTACATCCTTTGATGCGAACGTCCATACACTTAACGCAGCAATCCGAAGAAGCAATTAATGTTTTAGTTTTTATTTTAAGGAGTTGTTGCCAAATCATAACAAAAAAAACCTTAAAATCTAAATCTTTCAATCTAAATCTTTTAACAAAAGTATGCTATTATTTGTAAGTTAAAAATATTGCGCCCATATAGGTAATTATGAACATTGCACATTGTAATATCATTGCATAATATCAACTTATCTTTTGCTCATTTTAATATGAAATTAAGGACCTATACGTATTGGAACATAGAAAAGCACTTCAAGTTCATTATTTAACAAAGAAGTTAAAACATATTGTGAAATCAAAACACCGTATTATAACGAGCTATGTGAATTAAACTTATGATTTATGTATACCACTTAAGAGGTATATTATATGTTTATTTTTTTTATTAAAATTTAAAATCAGTAAACAAATCTAACCATATTTCAACTAGCCCGTAAGATATGAACGATCCCCAAATAAAACAGCTACAAACATACATATAAAGAGTATTTGAAAATTTATTGTTCCTTCTAACGTGGAATAAAAGCAAAATGAAAATGAAATTTAACGATAAAATACTAGTAAACGTGGCAGGAATAATTGCAGTAATAATTTATTTACCGGGATATAAAGATATTACGTTTATTCGTCGGTGAGATATTGAGCTTAATTTAGACACGTGTCTCACCGCATGAGAATATCAAGTGATGGAAAATGTTAATATCGCTAGTTTAACACCGACTAAATAATGATTTATTTCCGTCAAGCCACTATACAAGAATGTTAAACAGAAAAAATATTTACAAGCAATACGCATCCGTTTGTGATAAAAAAAGAAAGAAAAAAAGAAGCAGTTCATGCAGCTAAATTATACTAATGAAATGATAATTAAAATAAACGTTATTCCTTTGTTATATAATACTTATATACATTTAAATGTATTTTAACTGACCTTTTTATTATGAAAATATAATTATAAAAATGATCTATTTCATATGTTATGGATGCCACGAATATATCCTAAGAACAAGATATACGTTTATGCATTTGATGTTGATTGTTATGTATAACAATGTATAGTTAATCGTCCACCGTTTACAGTGAAACGAGTGCATGAATTTAAGTAATTCATATTCCGGTCGGTTTATTGCGCTTCTATTGTGGATTGGATATAAAACGGAGGTGTCTTCACCTTATTGCAATTGTCTTGCGTCGGGGTAATTTGATTTGTTTCCGTATTTGCCACGCTTTAATGGGTGCGCCTTTTGACACTTTTTTTATATAATAATTACATCGACTTCCTTCATTTGTTTTTCTTGTATTTATTAATGATTATGTTCTCAGCAACCTATTTATATATTACAGTTAGACGATTATTTAGAAAAGAACGAAAACCGACAGGCTATTTCGTTCACAAAAGATGTTGATGTCTTTGTGCTGGCTATCAATTACTTTATGTCAACTTACAAGTCACCGATTCTTTTGATATAAATAGGGGAATAGAAGGACCTAGCTTGTAAATACGACTACACTACGATCGTGAGAAGTCTAGGAAATAAAACCTTAAGCACATATTATGTCTGACCCGTTGGTGCCGTCGTCGTGATCGTGGGTTCGATTCCCAATCAGGATAAATATTTATGTGGTTCGCAGAAAGTATTTGTTCTGTGTCTGAGTGTAAAAAAAAGTATCTATAAAAGTATATATTTTTTTATATGTATTTAAGTTGTTTGTCACTCCTTCAATGCTGAATTTAGGATCAGATGGCCGTATCTGGAGGAATTTCATACAAAAAATCTAAATCCATAACAAAATAAACTTAGAAGTTTTCGTTTCCCGTTAAATCTTTAAAGTCACATGACTTCGCAGATTCCAAATAATGTTACACAAGAGATAACATTCACTCGCTAGAAATTCATGAAAACGCCAAAATCGAATCTGCACTCGTGGAAATATTCATCGCGATGTGAAGATACGAGTATATATATAAAAAATATTGTCATTCTAAATAAAATTATACGATGAAATTACGATCCTCGATGAGAAAGAACCTATTTTATTCATAGTAATATATTAAGTGGCTAACTTTCCTATACTGCAAGTATCCCGACTATTATGATTATAACTATAATTATAAAGATATTAACAACTGTTATCCAGTTAAACTTTAATTGAGGTGTCACTGAAAATAAATATTCTTTTGTACTGACCGTTTAATAGTACCCGGTACGTGGGATGAGAATCTGCCAAAGGATATTCCAGAAGCTGGATGGGGCAAGTCGTTGTGAGTGTGCGATGGCACTCAGTAGAAGAGAGGAGAGGAACCCCTATGCAGAGTGCAGTGATGGTAGACTCGGTTTCTCAATTAAAATAATAATCAAGTCTTTCAAAATTTATCAAAACTCTATAACTAAAAGTTCTAGAGGAATTAACATTTGTGCGCAAACGATACAATAAAATTAATATAACAACAAAATGAAGGGATAGTATGACTTATATTTATTATTAATTTAATATTTAACTTAATTATTATTTGAATATTTTATTTTAATTTATTTGCAATAAAATCAATGTACCATCAACACTTGCTCGCGTATTATTGCTAATATAATAAATTAATTTATTAATTATAGAATTCGGCAAAGCAGCGCCTGATACAGTTAAAAATATAAGAACTTAACTTGTTCCCTGTTCATACGTAAAGATATTAACAAGCGAAGATCGAAGAATTTCCTAAGTTTTAATCAAGTTTATGGAAGCGCTCTGATATTATTCTACAGTAACTTTGAAACGGGAGATGAAGTGCTACACAATATATAAACGCGAAAGTTATTTTGTAACGTAACTGGGACGACGTAACTCTACAGTTCGCAACTAGCGGCACCTGGTGATAAATTCTGGAAACTTTCAGTAATATTACAAGTGACATTTTTCACCTTTTAGCGGCTTTGGGCACATTAAGATGAAGCGGCCCCTATGACCGTGTCATAGGACTAATTTGTTAAAATTTTGAAAATTTATAAAATAAATATTATTTTCGGTATTAAATATACGGAATTGTTTAGTTATCTGGCAGGAAGAAGATGCCCCTATGGATCTCAGAGCTATGGGCATGTTCCCAGAATGACGATTGGTGAAGACGGGCTTGAGTATCATCTGTATAATACTGGGTGTTTTTAAATAAATAAAAATAAATAAATAACCATCTCACCAGGTCCCTAGCAGGGTAGGCAGACAGCACGGAGCGTTTTTGTTTTGTTTTTTTTTTCCTAAATACATATAGAAACGTTTTGTACACCCAAAACCAAAGCGATGCCAAAGGTCAACCAATGTGTAGTTGACTGTCCGGTCAGGAATCGAATCCGGGCGTGCTTAAACGTGGGTACAGTGACTGATCTAGAAAAGATAATCTGCTTGTTTTATATCCATAAGTCATTATATATGTATTTATTTATTTATAAATGTAATCTTTAATGCCACTTTGACGCATTTTTGCATAAGCTAACACTGTACTCCTTCGTATTCGAGAATGAGATAATGTAAATAAAAGATAGTGTATGTGACTTTTCCTTTTATGATCATCCATTGTGTACCATTGGGATATACACAAATGTTGATAGATGAAAATTCCTAAAAGCTATTCCGATTGAAACTGCATTCGTACAAATACTCAACGCCAGAGGAAAATGCTGAAACGTGAACGGATGTAAGAGAATACACAACGCGACACTACTAACTAAAACGAAGCAAATTTATCGTCTTTCGCGATATAAATTTAAGTGTGAAGTGAAATTGCTTACTCTCGAAAGTATATAGGAAAGAATTGGCGGCGAAATCAATAGAAATTTCTAGCACGTTTGTCGGACAGTTGATAAATCACGTATTTAGCTTGAACAAGCTTTACATAGAAAAATCTCTCAATTTGTCTCAATGTACAAACTTGACGTGTTTTATAAAGTAATCAGTCAGTCATGTGACATTTAGTTGCGCGATCCAGAAGATCCCTGCTATTGTTTCTCTTGTTTTCCATAGCTTTATTCCTCTGAATTTCAATTTTAATATCCTTTTCATCTAGTCACATCTTATCTTCTCAGTGGCTGGTGTTAAGCCTTAAATTTACGGCCCTGTTATCGTAGGTAACGATCGGTACTATTCGTAAAATGTCCAAATTTCCAAACGTCCAAATTACTTTCAAACCTCACTAAGACCAGCAATTGCATGTTCATGGATTTTTCGTGCCTTAGGTGTCATTATCCTATATTGGAATCGTGTAAATGCAAATGTTATGTCAACTAGAACAACACTTGTAGGAAATTGCTATTAAAAGGACAATAAGTTGTGAAAAACTTCTCGGCACTTCGGTTGTTCGGATGTGAATAGTAAAAATGATATACAAATAAAACGATCCTAGAAAAAAGAAGTGGGAAAAGGAAGTGGGAAATAGTAAATTGAATTATTTTATAGCATCCGGAGAATGTCTTTATATTCAGTGCAGTGGGAACACTGACGAGAATATTTTAAATGAAATTGAAGCTTTTACTTGCGTACGAAACAAAGGAAAGGCGAGACGAAATTAGTTCATGTAGTGATCATTTGTTTTTGAAACGATAATACAATACTTAGTTTCGTCGAACTATGAAGAGAAGCGATTTTTGTTATTTATTTAATAACAACCTACTCAGTATTATCTTTTATATATTCAAATAGTAAATCTGATTCGGCAGACTGCCCACTGGATGGTTCACAGCCCTGAACTCTACTTTTACATTACATGTAACCTAATCCAACCAAATATTGAGGTTTCACGTTTTACCAACTATTGGTATTTTGCGTACAATAGCTCAATATTATTCTCATAGCATTTTTTGCTAACCGTATTACACAGATTGCGAACTATTTATCAGCATATCGAATTTGCGATATCGTATTTTTTTTTTATTTAACCAAGTGATGATTCTTGAAGAGCGCTTGATGGTAAATGGCCACCACTCTCACTACGTTGGAGTGGATATTAGCAACAATCGTGGAGGCACCATTGTGCTAAAGCAAACTGAAAAATATAGGATATTAATATTAACTTTAACATAATGATTATATTATGTTGTTTATTTAATTAAGCATATCCATTTCATCAACTTACTTGTTTTCATTACAATGGGTATAAAGTAGTTGTATTTTGCGATGATTTCACAAGAAGACTATTTAAGAAAGACAACGGCACCACGTATTATTAAGCATCATAAAATCAAATACAAGAGACCGTTTTTTGACAGCTTAAAATTAAACAAACTCACTCAAATGTAATTTGCTAAAGTAGTTATTTTGCCTCTGTTATACATTACCATTGTTTAATTATTCCAAATTTATATATTTCATATTTTCCCTTCATCTTATACTAATATAATACAAACTACAGAATACAGTATATTTTTATCTTTTTTGGGAAAATCGTTATTTTTTTATATTGCAAGCCTTTCGATTGAATTGGATAACAAAAACAACTTTTACTTACGTAATGTTATAGCTAATAAAAACAATGAACCGCATTTCCTAACATGTGTCGTAAAATTCAGTTTTTTTTTTTCTATAAATACTTCACTAAAATAACTTGGGTTACATCATAACAAGACTTTGCATAATGTACGTTAATTATGATAATTTACGATAATGACTGGATGAGGGTGGTGAGTTTCATTTCCGACCTCGAAAATTATTTCTATGACGAGTACCTACAGCATTTGTTACTTTAAAGTATATAATAAATATTTACATAAATATATATTTATATGTACGCATCATATCAGCCATCAGGTTATACACACATATGCAACCAGATAACACACCCTTCGGATTGAAAAGCTTTTTTGAGTACCAATTGCTACTCGGTTGAACTAGAGATAGGTAACGGTGATAAAGCCGCGGATGAACCGGAACCTAATTATAGATGTCTATGAATTCTAGTCCCTTAACACTGAATACTATGAAGTGGCCCTTACACATAATAAAAATGTTCCAAGTGGCGCCATGTGAGCCCCGAATTAGACATTTACGCAGCTTTAATGTATTAGTTTGGTTTGGCTATTCCATTTAAACCTAAGATCGTTCCCATTGGCGTAGTAAAGTATCTGAGTTAATTAAAGTTACACTATATCCTACTCACTAGCTTGCAATGTACGCAGAATTGTTTCAGTAACTTTTTAACCGAAATGAGAATTTAACAAGCCAACGGCCGGATTCTGGCTATCTGATTAACAAGCACTTCGCTGTATGTGAAAAACATTTAGGAAAATAATATGAAATATTGTTAGCGGTAAATAGTATTGTTTTTCTTCATAATCAATTGGTCTTCATAATAAATTGATGTGCATGATCAGTTTGTTATGAAGACTTGCTTATAGGCCCGTCTTGAGCTGTGATGATTGAATTCAGTAAATACACAATGCCAATTCGTTCCAAGAATAAAATATATAAATCGAATAGAGGTAACCAAATAGGAGGAGCACTAATATAAGAAATATTAGTTAATTGAAATTACTTTTGAGCTACCATTAATATTAAAATTTACCGTTAGTTAGCTAATATTAACTTTAACCACTGTTCCGAAAACCGGATTCAACTCTTATGCACGGTCCGTTAGAAAGTTCGAAATAATCACGCATAAGTTCATGCATATCTCTTCAGAGACAATTTAACAGAGATTCTGGAAGATGGTACTCGTACGATATTGATGTAATTATGTAACGAATTTCTAGATGTCTAAAGCACTTCCACTAGCATTACTCGTAACTTTGAAAGAAGTAGTTGCTTCATTTTTGCATAGCCTGCGTTAAGTGTTCTCGATTTGTGTATTTTAGTCGCTAGTAAACTTTATACAGGATGTTAAACTAAAATTCTACGAAGGATGTGTTCGAAAATACACAACACTTAAGACCTTCAATACTACGCTCGAACTGTAATAGAATTTCATCTATATCTAAGACTGGATTATATATTCAGGAATATATTCTAGTCACTTGCCAAAGGGCCACCTACACATATGTAATTGCAAATTCGAAATTGCTCCAATTATTCCACATCTCTTCACACATTCGGCAGCTCCCCGCTAAGCGTCTGAGGAAATTTGTCGACTTTGGGCGCTTTTCATACCAATATCCACTACAAAATAGAAATAAACTATTATGTAATACTTTTAGTAAGCAACCGAACAATCATATAATGATAATGATAATAACAAATCATGTGAACAATAAACATGGAACAAGCAAGTCGGATAGAGGACACATTTATTATGTATGCAAATATTTTATATGCAGAACTAATATTGATATATGAATTCCACGAGCGTAAAATGACATTTCAACGTTCACCTTTTATTAAATCGGTCACCGGTCCCCAAATAATATATTAGCGACGATCTCAATCAAACCGCTTTAACGGGGCGGAATAGGGCAATTTATTAGAACACCCTAATATATCAAATGATGATGATATGGGCCCATAAAACAATATTTTCAGCTCGTAAAGTTTATGGAGAGCATTTGATCCTTTCGATGGGAGCACTCTAGCTGGCTTTGTAGATTGAGCGCATTTCACATGGTCAGTTGTTAATGCGAGGTTTTAATTTTATTTTTAATTCAATTATATTGATGTTAGCGAGTTCTTGGATGCGGACCGTATCTTATCTTAGCAACCATATCTTAGGACCAACGCCGGTCAAATGAAGTGACTAATTACGAAAAAATAGAACCAGCAGCTAATTGCAGCAAGCTGATGCCCCATAATTGGTGACTTACTTCTAACAGTGAGTTAATACGCGTTGATCATAGGTATTTTCGTCTGATTTTGTTGCTGTAGGACTTTTAACTACGAAAGATCCCTTGTTTTCTTGCGTCCTGTGTTTTTCTATCCGTTTGCCTTTCGGTACATTTTAATACATGCACCACATATAAAGCCAAACACACCAACACTTCAAAACCTACAGAAAATTAAATAAACAAGAGATCAAAAATGTTGAAAACGAAAATACCATATTAATATTGATTCAAAAAAAATTGTCAAAATATAAGCGAATAAAATATACGTATACTTTAAAAAACTTGTCTCATGTAAAGTAGTAGAATATAAGATTGGATTCTTGTAACAAGATCCGAGAATCTACGTAAATGTATTGTTGTCCAAACTACGAATCTCTTCAATCAAACCGCTGTAATGGCGCGGAAACTAGCCATTTGTAACGTCCACAACGGTACCAACACGCAATTTCGCTTGTATAAGATAAGCTTTATGTTGCGTCGCGTGAAATGTATCGAGTAATGTACATTGATGTTCGGAAGTAATTTTATATCTCAATCGCATTGTGCAAGTTGAACAAATTGCGATAATTTCATGGTGACATTTTACATGCCGTTGTAACTAGTAAATAAATTAA
>DVPR01000968.1:0-11955 GCA_018239345.1 Oxynetra stangelandi | reverse complement strand
ACGCATACTCTCTAAAAAAAAAAATATAAGAAAAGTTGTACCAATGAGTATATATATATATATATATATATATATATATATATGTGCATATGCACGGACGCACGCACCGGCGTTCACGCGCACGCGCGCATGCTTGCATGTACACACACACACACACACACACATTTGCTGCAAAGCAGGACCCTGCTGGTAACCGAACGATATCCGTTCGGGTAGAGGAGTCCTCGAGACCCGCGAGGAAGCGCGGCGCTCACCGGGCCCCGCGACGGCCACGACGGACAGCGGCAGCGCCCAGCGGCGGCCCAGCTGCAGCAGGCAGCGCAGCGCGCCCTCGGCCGCCACGCAGGCGGGCGCCGGCCGGCCGCGCGCCGCCAGCCGCGCCAGCGCCGCGTGCACCTCCGTCGGCGACGCGTCCGTGGCCGAGCTCTCCGCTGCGACAGACGATCTCCGTCGCCGTTATCCGTTCTGTTGCCCATTCGCCGGAAACGCGGCGCTCGGAAGGTAATTTTATAGTTTACTTTATTGCAATATGTGCAAGACATTAGTACTTACTAGGTAAAACAAATTTGCAAGGGTGTCGCGGGCAGGGCTCGGGCAAAGCGAATGGCTTCATGATACTCATCCTCGGCTTTATATCGATTGGTAAACTCAATTCCGGCAACTCGTGCAGCTTTACCTGCAGAAAGCAGCAATTTGCATGAATAGCCCCGTTACAATATGCATAAGAAAAAAAAAACATTAGTTCAGATATTGTCTAGCAGAGCAACATTTCACACAAAATAAAAGTTATGCCTTTTATCTGGGGCAAACTCTACTTTAAATTAACTTGCGCTATTAATTTGATGGTTGCGATAATAAGCCTTCTATTAATCTCCAACTATCTAAAGCGACACATGTGTGACTGATCTCACAAGTTTATTGATTATGTTTATCAGTAATCAAGTAATTTAAAACTATTATTAGCAGACAATACTATATACTAACAGTAATCAAATCTTCCAGGTGAAGAAATTCAAACACATTATCATCCATTGCCTCCAATGATATCTGAGCTGCCAATTGGAGGTTCTTAGGAAAAGACTGCATCTCCTGTGCTTTGATTTTGAAGTAAGCTTCGTAGACAGATTCCACGCGAGGCTTGGGACGCAAAGCGCGCTTGCAGTGGTCGGTCCTCCATAGAATCTTCGCCCATTCTTTAAATTCCTGTTGTTCTTTCTGATATATCTCTTGGACATCCTAAAAATTAGGTAATGTTTGTGCCGATTATATGTGTGACAATAAAAAGTACCTAGTTTTATAAGTATGTGCATGATGAATAACATATCTAACTGGATATGTTATCAGTTTATGATCTTTCTGGTTGCTATGGTGAAGGCTGATCAACCATTGAGGCTCAACTGCAATACTAATAGATGTTACAAAACAATATCTGATGGGCTATGTGAGCAAAATTCCTTAATACACAAGGTATTTAACCTGTTACTGTTATCTGTGACTGATTTGAAATAGAACTTCGTTTTGTTTTGAGATATTTTGGATGGGATCTGTAAATTGTAAAGTCAATTTACTACTGAGGCTTCAAAAATGCCACATGTCTAATTTAATAAATTCATTTCGATAAATAGACACCCAGTATATTTTTATGGTAATTTAGTTTGAGATTGTTATAATTGCCATCATAATTTTCTCCAATAGGAATGTTGGCTGACATCTCCTTGACAGATTATCATATTTTTATTCAAAGACCAAATAATTACACACTGGACAGGTTTACAAGATTCAATATTTACAAGATGTAGTTTGTTAGTTTAATTTTCTAATTGTGATATAAAAAAAAAGTAAGGAAATGTGTGAAAAATTGAAATTCAAAAATGGTATTTCAAAGTTTTCAGTTCTCAAGCTATGTATGAAAAACTAAGATGTTTGTTGGAAAAAATTAATACCTGAAATATTTGTAGATCTATTTTCTTAGGTTTTGGAATGAATTCTGATGGTAGAATATCAGGGTACTGGGCGCAGAGTACTTTGAGACACTGGTAATGCTGCTGCGCCGTAAGAGCTGATAGTTTCGGGTATGCAGGTACTGGAAGTAGACCTGGTACATCCACTGCTGGCTTCTGGTTATCCTACAACAACATAACAATGACATGGACCTCTTAATATTAACCCTTTTATTTGAACATTCTTTTAATTCCTGTACATCTGCAGATGGCTCTCTTGCAGCATAAGAAGGGTCACAATCTGCCACACAGACTAGATGCACGTTTTCAGACTTTATACATTAAGTGACACTGTGGATAGCACTAAGTCGTGTAGTTTTCTCCACGATGTTTACACTGTTATAGCAAGTAATAAATAAAATCTAAAAAACACAATGTTTGTAATTAGCGGAATCCATGTTAGGATTTGAACCCAGGACCCCACCACAGCGGGAAACTGAATTCTGAATTACTAGCCTAGTGCTAAATATTTTTAAATATTACAAATAGTATAAATACTTATACAGGTTTCTAGACATATACATATTTACTACTAGAACTATCTAGTAAACCAATTTTAAGTAGGTTTTAATTTCGTAGAAATTAATAGTAGATGTATTGTAGGTACTTATTTGATATAAATGGCCATCCCTTCAAAATTGTTTTGGTGTAAAGCTGAAGCCGTTCATAAACTACATCATGTTTCAATATTGTTGATCCATCCCCTCTTTGTCACACTGTTTGGGACCCCCGCTATAAACATTACATCTTGAAAGCTAGACCTATCCTCTACCATAAATTCATCTAGATGAATACTAAAGTAAACATTTTGTTTCATGTTATCACTGAACTTAAAGATTAAACTTTCCGTTTACGATTTTTTTTGCCTCATTCTTATTGTCATGTTTTATGTCATTCAATATCTTTCAACATTCTCTAACTCACTTTGATAAGTTGCAACTTTGGTGATGTCAAATGCAAATAATAAAAAAAACTGCAATTTGCATTTATTATTTATCTTCAGAGTGTTACATTTGATTTTTCAGCGATTCCTGTAGCAGTTTCTTTATACATTTTGAAAAAAATTACTTTGCTTTAGAAGATAAAATTGCACTGACTGGAAAAACAGAAATGTAAGTACCGGCATACAATGTAAGTGTGACTCATCAGTAGTTTTGTAAAATTTTTATTTAGGGACTGTTAATAATGCATGTAAATTCTCTTCGTCATGACAAATAAACAACACAATAGAGAATATTTAAAATGCAAGCACAAGAAAATCATACTTTGTAATCCTACATAGTGAGATATTGATGCCATTTGGTGTTTAAATAGGATTCAACTTGTGCTTTTGGCATTTTATTATAAATTGTTATACTTTTAGCTAGTATTTAGTAAGTGTACAATTAAATATTGCTAATATTAAACTTATCTTATTAAAAATAAAATAAAAACATTTGAATGTGATGAAACGATCTTTGGGTTTCTTTAAGCTAATTGTAGCAGTTTGTGTAGACCATTTATAGATGTATTTGTACACTGTGGCATTACACACCATTTACACACTATTTGAGCAAACAATTTAAAGACAAAGGATGCCATTTAAATTAACTGCACTGCATTGTTATTGTCAATAGCTTGTTTAATTGCATTTGATGTGACATGCGTGGCGTGGCTTCTTTGGTGCCGTTTTAGTCATTTAAACTTTAACATTGATTTTTATTGATAAAAGAGTGTGATAATACATGTATTGGAAATATTAACAATGTGTATACCATGTATTAAAGAATAACTTAAAATGATTTCTCAAAATTAGTCAAATAGCCCATTTCACAGTTTATAGATACTGTTGGCAATCATTATTAGTTAAGCCAGGCAACATTTAAATAGGTTATGATATAACATTGTACATTTATTATTTTTTGTTACTAGACTTAAAATGTGTTCTTTATCATACTGAAGTCTTCAAATCAGTTGCAGGGCCAACAGAGAATGAAGGTGAATAAGCAGTCAAATGTAACAGTATGTATATTTTTTTTTACGTAGAAACTTGTCGTTAGCACAATTTACTCACCACTTCTTGTGACTTTGAAAACACTTTGTCCCAATCAATCTTGGGTGGTCTTCTCCGTTCTTCCTCTTCATCACTGGATATCAAGGGGTCACGGAATTTATTTCGAAGAATTCTTTCTGTCACAGAGTTGTCTAGATCTTGTGGTTTAATAAAGTGTTCCTCTGGCTCTTTGTAATTCCTAACAAAAAATAAGGGGAAGAAAACATAAAAAAATAACAAGAGAATTAAAGTAATGCTACCCTGTATTTAACGCAGTCATGATGTTAACACGCACTTTTCAGAGTTAACTTCTAATGAAAAAGAGTTACCCACCAGTCAAAATTTATTATATGGTCCATCATCTTTAATTTGCACTTGAAAACAAATCAGCTAGATACGACCCAATGTAAATGTGCATCCATAAAAAGTTAAAACAATATTAAATATGAGCCTCCACGTCCAATGATGATATTCAAATGTTAATAGTTAAATATCATAATAATAAGTAATATATTAAGATAGTTCATTATATATCTTAAATATCAAATATTACTCAGGTGACACAGTATACCGTCTTTCATACACCGGTCACAGAGTGGTTCATGCAACGATGACACTGAAAGTTCCACAGATTACTTAAAATGTATTTTCGTTGTGGTGTGGAGCAGGTTTCCTAACTTTTTAGTTTATATATTTTTCTTAAATTGTTCATATTTGCAGTTTAATAATATACAATGGTCATAAAAGAAATATAAAATTATATTTATATGATATAAACCATCTCAAATGTACGAAATATATTTAGGTAGTATAGTGTTTGGATACAAATAAAAAGTTATATTCAATGAATGATAATATTTTCCAAAGTTTTATTGCATCGTAGGCTTTAAAAAAACTCATAATAGTATATACTGAGAATATTATCAATAATTACGTTCTTAGAAATAAAACTGCCTATTGTTGCCTTTCGTTCCTGAGTGAACGATATCTATATACATATGTCATTCAGCAATGGTCCACTATCTTAGTAAAGTTCCAACGGCCAATATAAATTATTTTTTTACATCTTGAGGAAAACGTTAACCTTGCTCATCACTATAGTTGCCTCGATTTTTTGGGAAACATTCGATGTGAGATTTCAAAAAGTTGTATTTTCAAGCTTAATATATTAAAGCTTAAGTTTTAATAGGCTTTCAACATGTTCTAATCGATATTAATTAGTGGCCTGTTCGTGCAGCAGTGAGCGAACCTGAACGCGAACGAAGCACTGAACCAGGGGTCATGTGTTCGATCCCCACACAGGACAAATATTTATGTTATGAGCAGTAGTATTTGTTCTGTGTCTGGGTGTTATTATATATAATCCAGTAGCAGCAGAACCATACCGTCGAGCTATTTACCATCACGCCTTAACTAGCATTACAGGTGTCAGAAATAAATATTCATGAACAAAAAGCTAAAATCATGATTTCGATGTTATTATCAACCCTTCTATTGTTTTACTGAAGGATATGTTTCTCCTTCTATAATAAAAAGAGTGAAGGCCATAGTGTGCCACACTGGCTAAATACAGGTTAAAAGCCTTCACACACCTTGAGGACATTTTTGAGGACCTAAGCTGTATTTCCTGGCGATGTTTTCGTTCTGCACTCATTACTTCTATAAAGGAGTGATGTTTAATTTTCATTTAGCGTAGACATAATCTACACTTCTTTTGTGACTTGTTTATCACTATAATTTAAATTTTATATTTAAAATTGATATTTCTTGGTCAAACCACATTTTATTTATTTTACAGTTTAAATATGCACATGTAATGTATGTCAAATACAGGTAGATCTCATTTATTGCAGTAATTGTATTTCACTCTTCTGTCCATAAGGAATTATGATTTACTTATTAGCATGTATGCCTGTGTTGTTGTTGGTTTTATTTCCTTATGGAATTTATTTAATCAGTATGAATAGTATAAGTAATTCTGTTCTTTATCACTTGAGCATATGTGTGTGTTTCATTTTGCGGTGTTAGTTAAAAAAGGCAAAAAAAAATACTCGACAGGAACAAAGATGGCGGGTATTAGAATGGAAATCCCAGATTTTAAAACCTCACCTTTGTCTGTCGGGCGTCACAGCGAAGATTACGGCTACCTATACCTGTCCCTCGGAAGCTTTGCGTTTGACAGCTTTTTTATTGGATTCCTTCTTCCCTATTCAATAAGTTTTTGGCCGCATTACCTTGTTAACTGGTACGTGAAATGTTTTATCCGTGTGTAACGCGATCCAGGTATGAGATGTGACAGACTCAATTACGAATTCGTTAATAGCACTCCCGGTCTATCCGGAGTTTTCTTGTTAGAAATACGGATATCATTATTATGTTTTGGAACTTCTAAGTAACTTACAATGCCGTTTGAATATACAGGCAAATTTTCCTTAAGGAAACTCACAAATAATTTTGTTTTTCTTTAATTATATATTTGATAAATACTACAAGATTTATCAGACCGATACTAGTTTGAGCATTACATATAAGACAAATGACCAATTTGGAAATATTTTTGTCCACCTGAAATTCTAAATTCTTACAATTTGGCAAACTACTTATGATTTACATATTTTCCCTTCTTATATTCAGTAAGAATTTAGTTTGCTAATCTCGCAATATATCTAACTTTCTTACATTTCATAGGAATGTCGAAGCTAAACCGAAATTAATAACGGACCGCAGCGTATTACAATGGCTTTGGTGACCGCGCCATTGTAAGTCTGCAAGGGACATGTTCTGCAATTAATTAATAATTAAGGGACACTCTATTATCCTTTCATGGGCCGAGCTTTCAGACCCTTTGTCCGTGTGTGACAGATTTAGGAGCAATTTTCACTTGTTCGGTTTTCTTTACAGTGTGGACATTATAATGTGATCTATTTAAGATTTATTTTACAATTAAAAATAATCGAATTGCTAGTCTAAAATTACACAAATAAACCTTTTGCATATACCTATTTGAAATAAATACATACTTCGCAGTTTCTCTTTTATAGCGATCCTCTGATTTACCGTTTGTTTAAAGAGAAAATTACGAACGAAGCTGAAAAAAAACCCGCATTTCAATTTGCAAAGGCGTCAAAAATCTGCCACTGGTGTACGCCATTACCTTAAATTCGCTAACCCGCTCAAGTGTTACGTAGGTCGATTCGACTCGAGATTAATTTGCATTCACCGCGAACGCTTCCGAATCTCCATTATATTACGAACACTTTTTCCATTATATGAAACTTTAATATTTTTACCGTATATCGCTGGCTAGAAATGTACATTTCTTTTATCGATGGATTTGTAGCGAGAAATGTATAGCGTAGTTAGCGGAATCGTCGGACCGTGAAGCTGCCAAGTGGCATCCACGGCGGGGGCTTTGATACAGTTGGATGTACCGCTTCAATTGACGCAGGGCGAGCAAAAGAAAATCGCGCCTTACGCAGCGGCCCGTTCGTTCGCCAGACATTTCGACAGATGCCTGATTGGGTTCCGTATTTCTACGTTGCACAGACAAAAGCGGAAAGAATCAGCCTGGCTAGAATGAGAATTGTGTTTCTGTGCCTGTTACTAATTTCAATTGCTTTTCTCTGGTGAGTCTACCCGTTGTTTTGCGAGTGGTGGTGCTTTTAAAGCTTTACAAAGGACATCGTCTGATTGGACAGCACGTGCCTGGCTTTTGGAAACGTAAATTCGGTCCAATTTTCTGCTGCCGCCAAATTCGTTTCCAATTAAAATTAACGATGTTTTGCGTATTGACTATGAGAGAATTTAGACATTTTCGATCACGGAATAACAAACCATTCATTTATTTAAATTTATATGACATAATAAAAAGAAAATTATACTGTTGGTTAGGTAAACTACTTAAATATTCAGATTTAGGTTACAAAATAATGTCCAAATGTTAGGTTTGCAACGGAAAACATTTTTCAGTTGAGAACATTTTAACAGAACGGAGGTAAACTCGTCATTTTTCCTCGATGTAATCGTTGATGGCGTCGCGACGCCAAGTTTTGAAGATATTTCTCTAAAATTCCTTGTAGCAGGGATTCGCTGGCGTTACAGGTGTCATACGAGTTAACCGCACCGGGATGCTGCTTTTATTGATTTTTCTCTTCATAAATAATCGTGAGAGATACATGAAATGGTGAAGTTATATGACTGCAGTTTTCCAATGTTTGATGATTTGCTATTTTGTTACATTTAACATTTCTTACAGGTTAATAACATATTTAGTAAACGGATAGGGAATCATTTTTGAGAGTTTAATGATTTTTTGCGAAACTTCACAACATAAACCAGAGGTAAAAGAGGTTGGTTGATTAATGGGTAGTGGACACTTTTGGATGGCGGAGAAAAAATGCTATATGTCTAAAAGTTTTATCTTAATTTTTAGTAATAAAACGTTGTCCATAACTTTGTTCATTTTTATTTTACTCGAAAATTCTCAAACGTATGTATGTCTTATCTTTTGATTTCGGATTAACGCGTTTGACGAGCTTTAACAATTGTTATCTTTCTATATTACCCGTCTTACGGTATTAACCGACCGGTATGCGCGTCATCTAGCGATTCAAAGCTCGCAAGTGACTTAGGATTATACGTAAGTATGGATAAGGTGAAGAATTGTTGACAATAATTTTGACTTCATTGTTGATTAAATGTTTTTATAATGTGAGTAACTCTTTCATTAAATTTAATACTGAAAGTCTTTTTATATTTCAGGGTCCTTGAGTGTAGCCTTTAGAATTATATAATGTGATATTAAATGCATTAAGGTGGAAGAATCTTTTAGGAAGGCTCAATCCCATTGCTACAATGCTAATTTGTTCACCTTTGGTTTGAAGGCCGTAGCAGGAACACGCTAAAGCACAAAACATACATACATTTGGCTGGCCCGTTGGTGCAGTGGTTAGCGAACCTAACCGTTGAACCAGGGGTCATGGGTTCGATCCTCCCAGTGATGAGCACAATTGTTTGTTCTATGTCTGGGTGTAAAATAATATCTATTTAAGTATATATGTATTTTATCAGCCGTCTGGTTACCATAACACAGGCACTTAAGTGCCTACTTTGGAATGAGATGGCCGTGTGTGGAGATGTCCCAAGATATTATTATTAATATTATCATCAGAACAAATACATACACTTAACTAACAAGTATATTAATTCAGGCATACTGCCTTTAACTATTTTTCTTATATCCTCTCTACTATCTCATTTCAAATACTATAATTATTAGGTATCTTTATACATATTTTTTATATTTATATATCATTTTACTTATTTATTTTTTTATTTTTGTACACAACACATTGAGACACATACAAAACAAAGAAGAAAAAGGACGGCACAAAACATACATACATACATACATTACATATCATAATATTATTGTATTTCAAATACATACATTATACAGTCTACATTGGAATTAATAGCTTTGATGGCGAATATATTTATATTTATTATTATTTACAATTTCATTGAACAGGTTGTTGATACTTTGGCCAAACTATAAATCAATACATAAATAAACGGCCAATATTCTCCAAACTGGTGCTGTTCCGCGACAACGTAAACATTAAAAATACGTGAAAGACATAAAAATATAGAGTTAGTGTTTTGGACTCGTAAATATCGCAGCTGACTCAGACAAGCCATTTTTGTCGATATAAAACTAATACCATAGCAACTTTAATTCGTAATATAAAGTAAGATCCTGGGTCAGTATAATGTTGCTTCTAAATTTGTATTCGTATTTTTTCAAAGCCATAACTGTTTCTGTTGCAAAGTTGTTTTAAATCGGTTTGAAGGGTGGCTCAATAATATTGGAAAATGCCGATATCAATTTCTCGTAAAAGTTACGAATTAATAATCGAAATTGCATACTTTATAGGATCTTTCTTTTTTTAAAGTATGTGGATTTACATATAAAATCCATAAGGTAACCCGACAAATATGTGGACCAGGATTCCTAAGCACTTGGCAGAATAGACAGCCCGTGGATGTCCGTTTTAAATATATTTTACAACTGTTGCGTAAAATGATTGTTTGTATCTCTAATGTATCTCTTTGTTAGTTTGTTGTAGCATAGTGATCCAAAAAAGGGAGTTAACAAGTATGATTGAGTTAAGCTATTTAAAAAGAGCTAACTAAATTACTATAATAAATTCAGCACACGTCAGAAAAACAATTAAATAAAATATGAGAAAAAAATTATGCCAAACGATGTGTGACTAGCGAAATGACGTATGCAACGTTTGGTAGGACTGCGCTATAACACATACACATATTACGTACATACGAGTATGTAATACTCGGCATAGAGTTAATATATTTATATGTTACGTATCTGTTAAATATATCTACTAGATGAACGTTACAGGCGTGCCTGAGTTTGCTCACTTGCGTTATCGATTCCGTGTTGTATTTCCTTTGCGTCGAATTCGTGCTTGTTAAATATAGAAGACGTTTTTCACGGGCGATATTCCACTATTTTCCGGGCGATGTCCACTTATGTTGTATGTAAGTATATTATTACGGTTATTGTAAAGGGGTGATCCATTGATGATATTGTGCGCTATCAATATGCATGCTTGTAGTTGAAACTCGGCGAAATATATAAGCTGAATTATACGTGTTCCATTGGCGATTTCTATCGCTAGCTCTTCGATTCCGCTGCTTATCTAACAGCCAACTTAACAGTATACCACCTGCTATAGGTTGGACATCACTTGTTATTGTCATAAAAACTAGGTAGCTTGTATTTTGTATGTAAGCTTGGCCATTTTATTAATATTTTAAGTGTAGAGTTTATATTTTTTATACGTATAGGGCTTTTGATTTTGATGTAAAGTGATATTTGTACCACATTTGTGTATTTAAGAATATGTGCACGAAATGTCTGCCGAACTATTTTCTGATTAATTTGCGTCTACAGGTTTAGAATTGATTTCTGTGAAGGAAGATCAAGTCTGTAACGAATCAGAAATAGCTCAGAGATTAGTCTAGTTAATATCTGTTGTTAATAAGACCATCAATTGGTTAGTACTAATAAATATTAATATACGAGTATATGTTGGTTGTATTGTCATACAGTGAAAATAAATTCTGTACATAGCTTTACTTCCGGTACAATTGTATTAAATTAGACGTTACGCGTTCCATAAATACTGGTACCAAGTGGTGAACTCTTATTTGACTTATTTGTTAATTTTATTTCCGTGAGATTTTTTTTGGGACGATTGGTAAAGTACATATAGAACAAATATCCTTTGTACATAAGCTGTGTATTGATTTATTGTTAAACTGCTGTTAAATTGTAATCAGAGACAACACCAAGTGTGCTCTGTGCTTTTAGTACCTACAATCTTATAGTTTATGGTAACTTTAGATTTGTGTAAAAACAAACATATCTTAATATATGATATTCATGATCCGCTATTTATTGACGCTTAAAAAATTTGTAAGTCACGATTCATGCATTTAAGTTGACGTAGTGCAGCATCATTCCTTGGCGCGTGACTGCATTCAAGTCGGACCGTAGTTATGCAACCGCTTTTTGTGCTAACTAGAAACTCAAGGCCGCTGTACCGAATTAACTTATCCTCCCCTCTTACACCCTCAAGTTTGCGCTGATTGCGAGGAATGGGGCACCTCGGTTAAAAACGTACACCAACTTCCAACCCCGAAACGAAGTTGAATTAATTGTCGCCAATGTGCTGTGCCAATGACACGTTTCTTGACAGTGTAATGCGATTCATGCTTTACGGTTGCCACTAAGAATGTGACTACAACTTGAAGTATAGCTTGGCACGACGCCTAGTCGCAAGCAAATCGAATTAGTCGCGATGTGAACTCTGCCCTGATTTATATCTAGCTCTT